>JAMZAV010009151.1:0-45679 GCA_024449915.1 Sweltsa coloradensis | reverse complement strand
GAATCGAGTAAACGCAGAAAGAAAATGCTGCATGTGATATTCAGTGGTAAAAACACTCTCATATGGCTTTATTCATGTCAAATGCTAATAATATCAATATAGTGGGGGAGCATAGGGTATGAAAACATGCTTCCGTGGCAGCTAAGGTGAAAGAGCTATGTATCTGGTATCAATCGATTCGTATTGATCCATAGATAAACAATGGTGAGAGTCTTGATATTTTGGCTGAGACCGGCCATATCTAAAACAAGATGGCCGCCGCTTTCGAATTTAAACTAGCGTATCTTCGTAAGTATTTGACCGATTTCAATTTCAAAGGTACCATTCGAAAGGTAAATGATAGAAATTAAATTAATGTAAACAAATTTTTTACAAACATTTCATATGTTTGAGGTTATGTTACAAAAACTCTAACTGTTTACTTTACACTTTCTCGTTATGGAACGATATTTACTGGGTAAAAAGGTTTTACATTTTCTTAAGTTGCATTTTTGGTAGATTATTTCTATGTGTTTTTAATGAATCCATGCATTTAATTTTCTGACAATTATAGCCTGATTTTATGTAATTGAAGCGATGGCATGTGTAGATGAATATATGATACTACTGTGTGATCTTTATGTTTCAAATACATTTTGTCGATACACAATTGGTGAAACAATTAGATATTTGGTATAAATCGATTCGTTATGAAACCGAACTTAAACAATTTGAATGGGTAAATTTCGATTTTTTTCCTGAGACCTCCCTGGGCAAAATTAAGATGGCCGCCGTCATTGAACATTTTAACTAAAAATCTTTAAAAGTATTTCGCCGATTTCAATTCTAAAGGTACCATTGAAAAGGTAATAAAAAGAGCTACACATGATTTAACAATTTTCCAGAAATTTTTAATTTTTTAAGGTTATGTTTGTTTTGAGATTTTTGTATTTTTAACGATTTTTTCAGAGCACAATAGGTGAAACAACTATGTATGGGGTATCAATCGATTCGTTTTGAACCGTGATTTAACAATTTTGATGGGAAAAATTTCGATTTTTTTACTGAGGCCTTCCCATGGCAAAAAACAAGATGGCCGCCGCCAATGAACCTTTTGACTCGCATATCATTAAAAGTATATATCCGATTTTTAATTTACGTATACCGTTGAAAAGGTAATTAAAAAAGAAATAAACTATATATTATCATTTTGTTGAAACATTAATATTTACTGAGGTTATGTTACAAAAACTTAAATTATTTACCACACTCGTCATCGGTATGGAACTTATGGCGCATATATTTACATGACAAAAACGGTTTTTGAATATGTTTGGCTTGTTTATCCGTAGAATATCTCTTTATGTATTCAATGAGTCCTTACTTTTTATGTTCCGACAAATATATCCGAGATAATGTATTTGAAGCGACGGCATGTGTAAATGAACAATATATGCATCGAGTATTTTGATCTCGATGTTTTAAACACATTTCGTAGAGGCACAATAATTGATGAAAGGATTATTGTATCTGGTATCAATCGATTCGTTATGAAACGTACTTTAACAATTTTTATGAGGTACCCGTCGCAAAAAAAAAACAAGATGGCCGCCGAAAAAAAATTGGTAGCTTACATATTTTCTAAGATAATTGACAGATTCATTTCAAAGGTACGGTTGGAAAGGTAATTAAAGGAGCAAAAAGTATAAATTTGCAATTTTTACGAAACTTTTATATTTACTGAGGTTATCTTGTTACTACACTCAATTGTTACAGTTATGGAACAAATATAACGTATATATGTATATATTTTGTTTAACCTTTGTTTTATAGTAAGCGACTTTGACGCTGTTATTTTGGTACCATAGACAGAAATTAATAAAAGTTCTTCCACCGGGGATTGAACCCGGGACCAGTTGGAAAGAGTATGACATTGACAGTCTAGGTCCCGAGTTCAAACCCCGGTGGAGGTATTTTTTAAATTTCTGTCTTAATATATAATTTTTTTTGTTTTTTAGAGATTTTCGTGGCCGAAAATGTATGTCATACTGTCATACTCTTTCCATCTGGTCCCCGGTGGAAGAACTTTTATTAATTTCTGTCTATGGTACCAAAATAACAGCGTCAAAGTTGCTTACTATAAACTAAGGTTAAACAAAATATATACATATATATGTTATATTTGTTCCATAACTGTAACAATCGAGTGTAGTAACAAGATAACCTCAGTAAATATAAAAGTTTCGTAAAAATTGCAAATTTATACTTTTTTGCTCCTTTAATTACCTTTCCAACCGTACCTTTGAAATGAATCTGTCAATTATCTTAGAAAATATGTAAGCTTCAAAGTTTTTTTCGGCGGCCATCTTGTTTTTTTTTGCGACGGGTACCTCATCAAAATTGTTAAAGTAACGTTTCATAACGAATCGATTGAAATCCTTTCATCAATTATTGTGCCTCTACGAAATGTGTTTAAAACATCAAGATCAAAATACTCGATGCATATATTATTCATTTACACATGCCGTCGCTTCAAATACATTATCTCGGGATATATTTGTCGGAACATATAAAGTAAGGACTCATTGAATACATAAAGAGATATGCTACGGATAAACAAGCCAAACATATTCAAAAACCGTTTTTGTCATGTAAATATATGCGCCATAAGTTCCATACCGATGACGAGTGTGGTAAATAATCTAAGTTTTGTAACATAACCTCAGTAAATATTAATGTTTCAACAAAATGATAATATATAGTTTATTTCTCTTTTAATTACCTTTTCAACGGTATACGTAAATTAAAAATCGGATATATACTTTTAATGATATGCGAGTCAAATGTTCATTGGCGGCGGCCATCTTGTTTTTTGCCATAGGAAGGCCTCAGTAAAAAAATCGAAATTTTTCCCATCAAAATTGTTAATCACGGTTCAAAAACGAATCGATTGATACCCCATACATAGTTGTTTCACCTATTGTGCTCTGAAAAATCTTTTAAAATACAAAAATCTCAAACAAACATAACCTTAAAAAAATTAAACTTTCTGGAAAATTGTTGATATATCATGTGTAGCTCTTTTTATTACCTTTTCAATGGTACCTTTAGAATTGAAATCGGCGAAATACTTTGAAGATTTTTAGTTAAAATGTTCAATGACGGCGGCCATCTTGTTTTTGCCCAGGGAAGGTCTCAGTAAAAAAATCGAAATTTACCCATTCAAAATTGTTTAAGTTCGGTTCATAACGAATCGATTTATACCAAATATCTAATTGTTTCACCAATTGTGCCTCGACAAAATGTATTTGAAACATAAAGATCACACAGTAGTAGCATATATTCATCTACACATGCCATCGCTTCAATTACATAAACTCAGGCTATAATTGTCAAAAAATTAAATGCATGGATTCATTATAAACACATAGAAATAATCTACCAAAAATGCAACTTAAGAAAATGTTAAACCTTTTTACCTAGTAAATATCGTTCCATAACGAGAAAGTGTAAAGTAAACAGTTAGAGTTTTTGTAACATAACCTCAAACATATGGGATTTTCGTGAAAATTCGTTACATTAATTTAAATTTCTATCATTTACCTTTCGAATGGTACCTTTGAAATTGAAATCGGTCAAATACTTACGAAGATACGCTAGTTTAAAATTCGAAAGCGGCGGCCATCTTGTTTTAGATATGGCCGGTCTCAGCCAAAAATCAAGACTCTCACCATCAAAATTGTTTATCTATGGATCAATACGAATCGATTGATACCAGATACATAGCTCTTTCACCTTTTCGCCACGGAATTAACCTATGCTCCCCTACTAATAGTAAAGATGCAGGCTTATTATGGTCTTAGCTAGGAACTGGATAGACATTAAAGAAAGATAGAAAGACAAATATAAATATTATAGCCGATCCTTGGACGCTGTAGCCTCTGCAGATAACTTAGATACAGAGAAAGTATGGGCTGTACGGCTGTACCTGAGCAAGCGTTTATGTTACCATAGCCTCTAACGCGTATAATGAAAATTGCGACTGTTGCTGGTTCTGACCAGCATGGACCTCCTCTTCATATATCTCCTCGGCTAGAGTGGCGCATAATGACCTAACGGTTGACGCGCCCTTAATCCAAATAAAACAATACCGTGAATCCAGCTATGACGACAACGACAACTTTATTTTAAGTATTTAATTATGTTATTCTCAAATGGCAATAACATTAAATACCCTTTATACTCCCAAGAAAGTAACCATCGTCCTCAGTTAAGTATCGAAGCAACTCACTTAATGAAACAGCAAGAACCTCGTGTACATAGTTAAACTAAATGTATGCAAATTACAACATCTAATCCATTAATGGTTTTCAAATTAATTAAAAGCCAAAAAACAAAGTTTTTTAATTAAAAGCGTCCATGAAATAGCGTTGTAAACTCTGGGTCGTCATGTGAGCCTAGGCTATTAGACTAATGGGCTGGAACTGTTTGACTATTCCCTAGCTATACTCTACGGAATATAGGCCACGCCCACTCTGCACACGACCGAAACATTATAGAGAGATGTGTTGGCGTTAAATCGTGGAATTACATTTCTATTTCGTGATTATTAAACTTTCAAAATTCTCTTATATGACATGTTTGTCACAAGGTTAAGTTCCATTTAATATAATCACGAAACACACCATTAACTCATTTGATTAACTTTCAATATCTCAGGCGGTGCAGTATGACCCTACCGGTTGAAGCGCCCTAGTTTCTCAATTCGTCGTTATCCGGAATAACAGACATGGTTTCTGATCTATATATATATATTCTGATCTTTCTCCCTGTCTGGGCCCGGGGTAGAATAGACCCAGAGCATGGTTCTGCTAATCGTAAAGTTCAACTCGCAGACATCAGCTGGTAAGAGTGGAGTATATTACCTTCCCAAACTAGAGGCGAGCTCTGGCAGTCGTCGTTGGGGAACCCTCTCATTCCCTTACAAAGACGATGACGACCGCGACGTGAGAAACCACCCTTCTTCCACTAACCCGTGGCTGGTTCTGACCAGCATGGGCCTCTCCTCCCCATAGCCCATAGGCTAGAGTGGTGTATTATGACCTAACGGTTGACACGCCTGAAAATAAGAAAATTGTCAAATAAATGATTAGAAATATTGCAGTTTTGCTGCATCCAATCAAAAGAACCTAGTATTTTTTTTAAATGACTCATTCTCAGTTTAATTAATTGTTTGTTCAAGTTTAATTAACGTGAAACAATTTCATTTGATCTTCATTCAAAAAGAAGAAATAATCTTTTACTATTGCTATTAACTCGGTTATTTAACTTTCTTGTTTAAACTGAGAAAGCAATAATATATCCATAAATTTTATTTATATAAATAATTTTTCTTTTGCTGTTACTATCACCGCTTTATTTTTTATTTTTATTTTATAAACTCAGAAAACAATATATTCATCAAACACACAATAAACTCATTTCATTAAATCACAATATCACAGGCGGCGCAATATGACCCAACCGGTTGAAGCGCCCTGGTTTCTCACGTCGTAATTCACTGTGTCTTCTACTTTTTTGGATTTATTATCAAGATAGTCGCATGCAACAATTCCCCAGCTGTTTGTTCTCGATAAAAAAACAAACAGTCGATTCTCCCCGACCTCCTCCGATGTTTGCCGAGCGTCCGCGGCCTGACAGGATGATGAATGAAGCCCGAGGTAAATAGATTAGCTCCAGGTATTAGCATAATGGACCCCATGCACCGGGGGACTTCTTTCTGTCGCGCAAACATCGCATCGACACGTTGTATTCGTGCGCGCGTGAGTTCACCTGCCGCCCGCCAGGGAGGTGTTTACATTAAACAAATGAACAACACTCGGTGGTTGGGGGGGGGGGGTGGAGACCCTGGTGGGGTACAGTCTGGGACAGAAGTAGACCAGCTTCACTTGTTTGTAAGACTATGACGACCACAACGTGAGAATTTTATATATTTGCCTGGTTCTAACCACCATGGGCCCCTCCTCCACATATCTTCTAGAATAGAGTGGCTCATTATGACCTAACGGTTGACGCGCCCTTAAACTTCAAAAATAAAAAAGTCCTCCTGACACCACGAAACTCATTTCCTCTGCTACGGAATTCAGTTGGTCTTCGTAGCCTATGACGCAGCACAGCTGATTGTATGAGTTCCGAGTCCTCCGAGTCCTCACGGAGACATCCGAGTCTACATCTCAGGGGTCCCCGGGAATGTACTATATGATGCCTTGCGCACCCAAGTTGATCTCTCCCAATCATATAAAAGACTTCTATCATAAGATAACGGCGATAAACTTTCCGAAACAAGAGGCAAACTTTGGTAATCGTCGTCGGGGACAACTCTTCATTCCCTTGACGATCTCCCCGACGACGATGACGACAATGACACACTATCGATGACAAAGACGATGACGACCGCGACGTGAGAACCTCCCCATATCCCCTAGGCTAGATGACCTGACGGTCGACGCGCCCTTAATCCAAATAAACCAAAAATAAACCAAACTTTCTATTTTTTAATTTATAAACATAGAAAACAATATCATCGCGTCAAATACACCAAAGCTCTTTTAATTAACTTTCTATATCACAGGTGGTGGCGCAACATGACCTGACCGGTTGATGCGTCCTAGTTTCTCTCGTCGTTCTTTTAGGCTTTTGGCGCTCTATTTGTCTTATCACTGGCCTGGAACACCTGGATCGCGCGTGCTACACTGTACCCTTGAAGCCGACTAGGGACAAAGCTTAGGCCATCATGGGCCCGACTAATGTTGCTTCACATGTAGCGGCCATGGTTAGGTGCTAACATCCGCCATGTTGGAGGTGCTAAAAGTGGCCATGTTGGAAGTGCTAACACCGGCCATGTTGGAGGTGCTAACAAACACATATATATACACGGGAAACATGCCTATGTGCGTTGCGTTTAAGTTCACAAAACGACTTCTCAATGCGGGAAATCTTTTCATAGAGTAATCATATTGTTTATTCAGATTAACAGTAAGAAAACCCGCTAAATTAGTCCGGCCTCCCTTGTCCACATCCGGCAGGTAAGCATCCGCTATCCAAGTCAGACGAGTCACCGCGCATCTTCGTCTTGAGGCGACACTCTAAAATATTAATCCGGGACAAACCTGTCAGGGATTTCTACGTGGAACATCACGACTTTCTTTTTTATCAAGGGAAGTCTCACGCTTTTAAAGCATGTCATTCAACTTTCAATTACTTTAGAAACGTTTTAATTTTCTGTTGTACAAAGTGTATTTTTGTTCGTATTAAACACATGTTCGGCTTTGAATCTGCAATTTATAACAAGTTCGCAACTCTCTTCAGTTTTTTGTCGTGTTCTACAAAATTGTTTATAATAATTTAGTTCTCTCTCATGTTTATTCTTTCGTAATCTAAATTTGTTATTTTACTAGCATCATTACCTAGATGTTTATTTACTTAAAATAACACACTAAGAATCATTTTAATGACACTTCATGAATAATTGTTTCCATTTTTCTAATACATTTCTACTTTCGAAATTATAAATGGATACAATCGAAGTTATTAATTAAGTTAAAAGACTCTCTCCATTTTGTGTTTGAACAAAACCGATTAATCTAAAAACCTTTCAAAAGAAACGTAGACACACAGGAAATAAAAGTAATGTATTTCTAGTAAACAAAATGACTAAAGATCAAGATTTGAATGTAATGACCAACATAAAACCCCCTGTCTAGTGTTTTCTTGTGATGTGTTGTGAGATAGCGCGTGTGTATAAAACACTCGAGACAGAGTCCTGTGAATGTGGGTTAGCAAACAACGAGCGAAGTCAAGGGATGATTTATCATCGAGCCAGCACGCAACACGCACGCCGAGGTGTGAATTAATAAACTAAAGTTGAGAGGGTGGGTTGTGTTTAGAGGGTGAGTCCAACACGCAGGGGTTGCCTTCTCAACTAGCTCGAGGAAAGAATCAGGAGGGGATGATAGAAACAATTAAGGTAACAGGACATCATAAAAAGAAGACAAAAGTCGGAAATTAAGATTGACGCGCCCTTAATTTAAATAAACCAAATAAACGAAAAAACTCGTCCTTGACTAAATATAATGAACAGACCAAGCTTCAAAATTTGTACTAAAAAGTACAATTACCCCTCGACCAATTATACAACTCCCACCACGCTTAATACCAACCGTGCAAATATGAAAACATTTTGGAAATGTTTCGTTCTACTTAGCATATTAATGTTGATCTGGATAAGTCGCCGCTTTCAACGCAAACTATTCCCCTGGTAAACATTATTTTGATAATTCTCTTGCGTGCATCAACAGAATTACTATCGGCCATGTTTCGTGGTGACGTCATCTGTAGCTAGTGACTTCAGGGAGGAAACCTGATGGGCCTGAATGATGATGCAAACAACACACGCGTAGATCGTCACAGGCTGGGTTAAGTTGGTCCCCTTGATGGAAGAGAGGGGGGGGGGGGTTGGACCCGTCTTCTTTATTTATTTATTTATTTATTATTTACTTAACGTCAATCCTATTCAGTTATAAAAACTGATTTACAAAAGAGGACAACTAAATAAATGTAATTACATAGATGCAGACACAAAAATGAACTACATTTAAATAAATATTTGAAATAGTAATATTACAACAATGCATTAAAAACTCAACAAATTTGATAACAAATAAAAAGGATATTAAATGCAATTTATGAATGAATCAAATATAAAAAAGGGTGGAGAATGAAAAAAAAATTGGGGTAGATTGTGCGCTGGGTGGGGATGATTTCTTCTTACTCTACCTCAGTCTGGGCCCGGGTAGAATTGGCCCAGAGCATGGCTCTGCTAATCGTAAAAGTCGATTAATGAAAAAAAGTCCAACTCGCAAACATCAGCTAGTATGAAGGGTAGTATTAAATTCCCCGAAAATAGAGACGAGCTCTGGCAATCGTCGTCGGGGACCTTGCCCCTTCCCTTGACGACCCCTCGACGACGATGACGACAATGACACCACGAACGATGACGAAAACAATGACGACAGCGACGTGAGAAACCCCCTTCCTCCCCTTACCCGTGGCTGGTTCTGACCAGCATGGGCCCCCCCCCCCCCCCCTAGGTAAGAGTGGAGCATTATGACCTACGGTTGACGCGTCCCTTAATCAAAATAAACCACCAAAAAAACAACCGTTCCTGTTGTTAATATTCCAGAGGAAATGAATAATGTAAGTTGTAAAGTGAGTAAATGATATATTTTCCACACAAAACGAAAGGCACGTATTGAACAGATGCCATGGACCGAAGTAACAATCAAAAATTTATGTTTTAAAAGTCAAAAGACAGAAATCTAATCACTGCCTCCTAGTATGAACAAATGAAAAATAAAAAGCAAACATTTTCGAAAATATGTGTAGGCCAAACATTCCGCCCACCTTGAAACATACAATTTAACATAAACACAATAACAATGAAGTTAAAAAGAACATAAGGTAAAAGGAGCTAATTCCCACCAAAGGCTAAGCAGGATAGCTTAACAATAGGTCGGTGCCAAACTCCACTCGATGTCTTCACAGTGGCGGACCTCACCAGACCGTCAGAAACCAGGGTTAGTATTCAAGACTCGGCCAAGTTTCCTTTGAAGAGGAGGAAGCCCTCTCGTCTTTGATGAGCACCATAGCTCCAGGCTGGATATTGGCTTGCGTAGCCCACCACTTGGGTCGTTGTTGAAGTCGAGAAAGGTACTCCGAGGACCAACGACGCCAGAAGTGCTGAGCTGTCTGTTGGAGCAGCTTCCACCTTGAGAGCTGGTTAACCTTGAGGGACATCAAGTCAGGTTCGGGAATGGCTTGCCACGACGAGAGACAAATCGTATTTCAGCTGCTATAAAAGCAGGTGTTGAGGGTCGCTTACTAGCTGCAAGTGGATAGCCTTCGTGGAGAAGCAAATGAAAAGGGCGACATACCCCTTGTAATTTATTCGGCTTCTACCCTTCGTATTCCGCAGAAGGAACGGGCCGGCGTAGTCCACACCACAATGTAGAAAAGGACGAGCCGGACGTACTCGTGCTGCTGGAAGTTCGTTGCGTTGCGTAGCGTAGCGTAGCGTTGCGTTGCGTAGCGTAGCGTTGCGTTGCGTTGTGTAGCGTAGCGTTGCGTAGCGATAGGTAGCATTGCGTAGCGTAGCGTTGCGTTGCGTAGCTTTGCGTAGCGTTGTGTTATTCTGCTATTTGCAATGACTCGCATGCTCTACACAGTTCCAAACGAGGAATGGAGACCTGTCGTATCGGTGACACCTTTGTTTTACCAGCCACTAGTTGAACCATGACAGTACCATCTGAGTACATAGTGCGCAGGTAGACTACAGCAGCATATGCAGCTTCAGAGGCATCAGAGAAGCATACCAGTTTTGACATTGTTGGCTGGGGTGCTTGAATGCATCGATTAAATCTGATGTCTTGTATGAAGGGAAGATCTTCGCAATATTGTCTCCACGCATTGTAGATGTTTTCTGGAAGCTCATCGTCCCATCAACGTCTAATCTCCACAATGATTGGAACAATAGCTTGGCATTAATGGTCACTGGTGAAAGCCATCCCAGGGGATCAAACACCTTGGCAAGGTCAGATAGTAACTTGCGTTTGGTGATAACACTCTGGCTAGGGGGTTGATTTACAGTAAATGAGAACTGATCAGCTGCTGGATGCCACTGAAGTCCCAATGTTTTTACGATTTATCTTCATCGATGATCAACGGCATGTTAAGTTCTCGCATTGGTTCCGGAACTGCTTCGATAACTTCTTGGGTATTCGATAACCATTTGCGGAGCTCGAAACCACCCTTGTTCGTTAGTTGAATAAGTTCATTCTGAAGCTGACGAGCCTCGTCAATGGTATCAGCACCCGTCATCAAGTCGTCGACGTAGAAGTCCCTTATCACAACAGGTGCTGCCTTTGAATAACCTTTTCTTCATCTCTTGCCAGTTGTTGAAGGCATTTTGTGGCAAGATAAGAAGAACAACCTTCACCATAAGTAACTGTAACAGTCTGAAGTCTTGTATTGGTTCACCTGGCTTCGTTCTCCACACTATTCTTTGATAATCGACATGTGAGTGATCAACCCGAATTTGTCGATACATTTTGGCGATATCGGCTACTAGAGGAACGATGTATTTTCGGAACCGAATCAGTATAGGAACGATATCGTCTTGCAGCTTAGGTCCAACCATTAGTTTGTCATTCAAGGATGCACCCGAAGAAGACTTTGCTAAGCGTCAAATACAACCCTCAACTTTGTGGTTGTACTGCTCTCCTTCATGACTGGATGGTGAGGAATGTAATACACTTCACTCAAGGCTTGGTTAGTTGACTTGAGGAACAAGCTCCATGTGACCCAGTGACAAGTATTCAGACCTTTTATCAGGTTGGTCTTTAAACCGACGCTCCAGGGAAGCGAGTCGATGGACCGCCTGATTGCGGATAGCCCAAGCCTCAGGCTGTTCTTTCCTAAATGGAGGTTCAACTATAAATCTACCAGAATCGTCTCTCCGGTGAGACTTTTCAAAATGCTTTTCACACAGCTTCTCTTCTGGAGTCAGTAAGTTGCAGTAGGTATTTCTTCTAGTTCCCAGAATCTACGCAAAGTATTGTCCATGTTCACACTGAACATGCAGTGTTGCTATTGGTGACTTAGGACCAGGTGCATTAATGGGACCCGAAAGTACCCATCCAAGTGCTGTTTCCAGTGCTATGGGTGAACCAATGTTTCCTGAACAACGACCAGAGCGCAAAATCAATGGGTTAACATCTGCTCTGAGAAGAACATCGATACTTCCTGGAATGTTGAATGATGGGTCTGCCAAACTTAAGCCATTAAGATGTGACCAATTACCATCAATATTGACTTGATTTCTCGGAAGAGTTCCTATAACCTGGGGTAGAACTAAAGCCTGGACGGTAAAGGACTCTTCATTATTGAATGTTGAAGTAAAATTCAATTGTATGACGCCACGACACTTGCCTACGCTAGTGGAGGCCAAACCTGAGACACACACCTGAGTCGACTGTGCTCGCAATCCAAGCTTTTGAACACAGTTTTCTGTAACAAAACTAGCCTCAGATGCTGAATCCAACAAACGCTCGTAATGGTCTGCTTACACCATGTATATCCCGCACATTGATTATGGCTGTTGAAAGCAACAACTTGACGAAATCGATTCCGTTGAGAAATGGGAGGAGACGGCAGTAGACTCCGTAGACATGACCTCATCTTGTTGTTCCCCTGAGACTGTTTCATTGAAATGCAGCAATGTGTGGTGCAGTTTTTGGCACATGCGGCACCTACTGGAAGTACAGTCTCTAGCAGTATTTTTTTGCCCGTAAACAATTGAAACATAATGATCTGCTCTTTACAAATGAATGATGGTCGTGTACGTTGTCGTTAAGAAAGTGACGACACTTGTGAAGGAAATGACTTCCTGCGCACTTGACGCATGATGGAATCCCCTGTTGCTGAGACACACTGAGATGTGAAGTCGTCTGCTTCGGGTACGTTGACTTTGTACTACTGGGTGAAGGACCCTTGTGATTAAGGATGGGCCTACCCGCAGCAGCGAGTGCTCGAGCACGGTGCTCAATGAAGTCAGTTAACTGTTTGAAGGTTGTCGGCTCCTTAGTTTGTGAGTGACAGCTCCCATTGACGCCGAGATTCACTGTCCATCTTACCAGCGGTGTGGAACACAAGCACAGCGTCCCAGTGTTCGACAGGTTGACCAAGAACTGCCAAGGACCTGGTACATTCCAAAGTTGTGTCTAACAACTTGCGTAATGCTACAGCTGACTCCTGTTGTAGGACAGACTGGGAGAACATACGCATTAGAACTCTGTCTACGATTTCCCGCGTATTTTGGTATCGTGACGTCAACAATTCCCACGCTTCGCTGTAATTAGCGCTGGTCACAGGAATAGACTGGAGTAAAGCAGCAGCCTCACCTTGTAGGGAACACTTAAGATATTGCAGTTTCTCAGCTCCAGACAATTGACTGTTGTTGTGTACTGCCGCCTCGAAGAGATCTCTGAATGATAGCCAGCACTGTAGGCTGCCATCAAACGTCGGCAGCTGAAGCTTAGGTAACCTTACTTCACTGGGTCTAGGCCTAGCTTCGGTGGACGTGGTTGTCACAGCGCCGACGTGATCGGTTCCTAGGTCCAATAATCTAATCCTAATGGCCACCAACCTTTCAAAAACGTCGTTAATATCAGTCTCATACTGCTCGAATTCGGTATCATCTTCCGACGCAGCACTGACGGCGTGCAGTAGGCTGTCGCTTTCTGAAGAAAGTTGATGCACCGTTCTTTATGTACTTTGATTGATGATATTGATAACTCACCGGTCTGCACGTTGTTGATGGTGTTTTCAAGACGAGTCACATTACACTTGAGAACACGTTTCTTGCTAGGAGTTGATCCATTGCAGCAAAGGAAAAATGGCGTAAACCCGCTCACAAACTTCACTTTAACTCACACTTTTTCCCCGTGGGCGTTAACAATTACCAAATAATCCGGATAAAACGATATTATCCGGCCCGGAGGACCAATAAATGTTGTTAATATTCCAGAGGAAATGAATAATGTAAGTTGTAAAGTGAGTAAATGATATATTTTCCACACAAAACGAAAGGCACGTATTGAACAGATGCCATGGACCGAAGTAACAATCAAAAATTTATGTTTAAAGTCAAAAGACAGAAATCTAATCACTGCCTCCTAGTATGAACACATGAAAATAAAAAGCAAACATTTTCGAAAATATGTGTAGGCCAAAACATTTCCAGACGTCAAGAGTGGATTCAAGCAACGATTGTTGGATTTGCGACAAGCATCTTGGGATGTGTTGCAAAATAACATATTGCGTAGTGTGATGCCCACATTGACTAATAAAATTCGAACACCTACGTCTCGACTCTCACGTAGAGAAGAGGTGGTATTGTCTAGAATTCGAATAGGCCACACACGTCTAATTCACGAATATCTCTTAACCAGAGAAAAGTTTGTTCGTAGTTGTGATGTACCTTTAACCGTACATCATATCCTAGCAGAATGTACAAAATATGATGCCTTACGCACGCAATTTCACCTCTCCCAATCATATAAAGAACTTATATCATATGATAACGGCGACAAACTTTCTAAATTTTAAAATTTAAATCACACCATAGACATTTCTTTAATTAATTTATTTTTATTCCCAAAAATAAACTTTTTGTTTTGCTTTTACAATCATCATTTACTTTTTTGATACAAACACCATTAATATCTCATCAACTTTCAATATCACACGCGGCGCAATATGACCTAACCGGTCGAAACGCCCTTGTTTCTCACGACGTCCTAGGTGCAGTTTCAACCCACTAGTCCTCTCCACAAGATTGCTTGAGAGTTTTTTGTTCGTTTTTGTCTAATTCCTCTCATTGGACAAACGGATATTTCGATATTGATTCATTATGTTTAATCTAAGATAAATGTTATCAGCCCGGGGAAGAATTGGCCCAGATCAAGGCTCTGCTAATTGTAAAAGGCGATTCAAGAGAAAAAGTCCATCTCGCAAACATCAGCTAGTTTGAAGGGTAGTATTTTACTCTCCGAAAATAGAGGCGAGCTCTGGCAATCGTCGTCGGGTCCTTGCCCTTTCCCTTAACGACCCCTTGACGACGATGACAATGACTCAACGAACGCTGATAAAGACGATTTCGACTACGACGTGAGAAACCCCCCTTCCTCCCCTTAACCGAGGCTGGTTCTGACCAGAATGGGCTCCTCCTCCCCATATCCCCTAGGCTAGAGTGGTGCATTATGACATATAACGGTTGACGCGTCCTTAATCCAAATACGTAAACAAAAAATTCCACGCACTCATCCATCAACGCAAGTGTAAAAATAATAATTACTTTTGGCAAGGCGGCCAAAGAGTTTGAACGGTATAGTTAGGTGGTTTTATCTCAGTTTCTGAGTTCTTTGCTGCGAACATGCGCACTATTTTGTCGCTGCCGCGTAGAATGTTTTGTATTTAAAGGGCTGTGGATAAGGCATTGTTCAGGAAACAGCTGAAGCCAACGCCGTTTTGTTTATCTTGATCGCATTTTGCAATTTTCCTGTTGTGTTTGATTTCTCTTCGACTAATTTACATTTTATCTAGTTATTCGTGTGGAAGATCAATCACAGTTAGTGCTCATAACATACGAAGAACTTCTCTCTGCGTTTTGAAACTGGTAATCGGGCGTGATGTTCTGTGACATGAGTTATATGGTCGTCTAGACTGGTTGGCTTTTCATCTGCCGACAATATTCCTATTCAGCCAACCTAGCTTAGATTTAGGATGAACGTTTCTCAAAATATAACTACATGGAAGGTTTTCAAACCCTTAATATCCCACTCCATGCTGTTTGATGTATAGTTTATTAATTTGAAACCCACTCATCCTTTCCGCGAGTGGCTAGTGCTCCCTCCATATCCTCCCCTTACCCGTGGCTGGTTCTGTTCAGCATGGGACTGCATCCCTTATCCCCTAGACTAGAGGGTTGCATTATGAAAACGGTTGACGCGCTCTCAACTATGAATCCAAATTCCATTCATCCTATTCCGCTAGTGGCTAGTACTCTGCTTTTTGTAAAAGGCGATTCGAGAGGAAAAGGCTACCTCGCAAACATCAGCTAATAAGAGCGCAGTATTATACCTCGATACAAGAGGCGAGCTCTGGCAATCGTCGTCTGGGATACCTCCCCCTTTCCCTTGACGACTCGCCGGCGACGATGACAATGACACAACGAACGATGACAAAGACGATGACGACCGCGCCCGTGAGAACCGAATTGGCCCAGAGCATGGCTCTGCTAATCGTAAAAGGCGATTCAAGAGAAAAAGTCCACCTCGCAAACATCAGCTAGTATGAAGGGCAGTATTTTACTCCCCGAAACTAGAGGCGAGCTCTGGCAATCGTCGTAGGGGACCTTGCCCCCTTCCCTTGACGACCCCCCGGCGACGATGACAATGACACAACGAACGATGACAAAGACGATGACGACCGCGACGTGAGAAACCCCCCTTCCTCCCCTTACCCGTGGCTGGTTCTGACCAGCATGGGCCCCTCCTCCCCACCCCCCTCAGACTAAGTGGTGCATTATGACCTAACGGTTGACGCGTCCATAAACCAAATAAACCAACAAACCAATTCCTCCCCATATCCCCTAGGCTAGAGTATTGCAGTATGACCTAATAGTTGACGCGCCCTTAATCCAAATAACCTTTAGGCTATTGTACCACCTCTGGCCGATAATTTGAAAGTCGAAGAACATGTCTGAAAAGTTGCTGAATGAAAGAAGGTCTTTAAATAACAGAAAAAAAAATTGTGAATTTTTTGGCGGGACATAACATCACTTTTGGAAATTATATTAGATTTGGACAAAGTGTAGTATACAAGACTCGTTAAAAATTAAATTTTGAGAATCGGTTTCTGGACATAGTTTCTAAACACCTTTAGTTATAACTTGACTATAGCTAAAATAGTTTTCTGAAAATAACAGTTGGTGGCCGAATTTTTTTGTCAAACGGTAAAAATACGAGTTTAAGCTATAGCTTCAAGTTATAGCTAAAGGTGTTTAGAAACTATGTCCAGAAAACCGATTCTCAAAATTTAATTTGAACGAGTCTTGTATATTACACTTTTGTCCAAAAATCTAAATAATTTCCAAAAGTGAGGTTATGTCCCGGCCAAAAAAATTCACATTTTTTTTTCTTTTATTTTAAAGGCCTTCTTTCATTCAGCAAACTTTTCAGACATGTTTCTTTGACTTTCAAACTATCGGCCAGAGGTAATACAATAGCCTTATCCAAATAAACCCAAATAACCCAAACCCCAAGAAAGATAAGGTCGAACCCGGCTCCTCCACCAAACTCCCCTTGAATGTTTTCACATCCTGATTATTATAGAAACTGTAACCCCAACAAGTATTTGTTACCACATAATCTATAGCAGAATACTACACTAAAATGACCGTTTAAAATTTGTATATCTTGTAACTGTGATTTTACATGATTTTTTAAAGTTTTAAAATCCTGAAATTTGCAAAATATGACTTCTCAACTATTTCTTAAATTGGCTTCAATTAACTAATTTGTTGTTACACATAGATACTTACATGAAGCAAACAAAATAAACAGTATTTCAAGTTATTTGTATACAAACACAGTTCCCGCTCCTGTTGGCGTGTGAATAACAATACACCATTTCAAATATAAATGTTTATCCGCATATATCAGTTTCTTTATTTTGATGTGAAATTGCATAAATATTACACTGTTCTGTGAATGTAAAAATCTTAAATATTTTATTTTTATCTGATTTCCTCAAAACAAGAATCTCTTCTGTGCTATTTATTTTTATCATTGTTTCCAGCCCCGGACAGTCAAACTGTAATTTCGAATTACAGTTTTTAATCTAATGCAATAATTGGGAATCCTTAAGAAACCAGGACATTATTATCTATCTACATAATCCTTACTATATTAAATAATTTCTCATTTGCTTATGCTATCATCACCATTATTTTCTTTTCTATGTTAAATATGGAAAACAATGTATTCATAAAAACACCATACACTTATTTCACCACTTAAAAATATCACTGGCGCGCAATTTTACCTTCCTGGTTGCAGCGCCCTAGTTTCTCACGTCGTTCTATTCTTCTGTGCAGTGTTCGACTTTATTGACAAAGACTATGACGACCACGACGTGAGACCCCCTTCATTTTTAAAGTACAAAGGGATTGGGTCATATAATTAGTTTAATTTTACATATTTGGTACGTCAATATCTAAAATCTATTTGACTGACAAAGCATGTCTATAACAAAAAACGCTTTTTCACGAAGTTCCAATAATATGGTAATGCTGGATAGTACATAAAACTTCATTACTATTCCTGATTTGTTAGTTTAATTTCTGCAGTAAAAACTATTGGACACAACCACCAAACAGATGACTGTGTATTGATCCTGAGCAACATGGACAAACCCGATTAGTCCTTTGCATAATGGAATGTGGGTATAAAATTTGGGGCAAAGGTTGACCTATATCACTAGAAAGGTCTTGAAGAGCCGATTTCGAATATCCATGATAGACCAGCGGCAGCGGCAGCTTTCTACCCAAAATTCAAGGTTAAGGGTCAAATTAACACTATTTTGATAAATTAATTTTTCATTGTTGCGATTTTTTTCTTTTTTCTTTTAATAGATTTAAGAATAAGATACATTGTCAAAATCATGAAATATAGTAAAATTTAATATTTGACCTTTTATGACCCAAAATTAGGACACAATTGCCATTTTGTACAATATTGCATTTTCTTCTACATTTTGGTGACGTTTCATTTTCACATCAATTTTTATCACATGCAATAGTATCACACACATGCATTTGGGTGTAAGATCTGATTAAAAGCATGGCCAAGGTCATTGGGTCAGTCGTGGAAAGGTCAAATATGCATGAAAATGTCGAAAATATCGAGTGGGTACTCTAAAGAAAGGAATTTTCAGTTAGATTGCTACGACAAATGTGATATTGTTTAAAATAGTAATATATCAACGTTAACCTTCAAACTAGATAGTTTGATTTTGACATTTGAACTTTTATGACCCAAACTTTGTCACAAATTTTTTTATTTAAAAAATGTTACAATTTCTCAGATGTTTTGCTTATTATTCATGTTCACATTCATTTTTATGAAATACATTAGTATCTCACACATGTCTTTTGGTGTGTGCTCGATCATAAGCATTGCCAAGATTAATTGTAATGACAACGGACAGGCTGTGACACTGTCAGTTCATTTACTGGTCGTGGAAAAAAGCTGGCTCTTAAAACGCTTCGCAAGAACATTGACTTTAGTGAACATTTAAGTCAACTGGGCCATGATTGGACACTTAGACAAGAACTCCTAAACAAAATCGAAGCATTTGTCTGCAAACTTTACGACAAACATAACTAGCGTAAATCAACTCCGCTACGAACTGTTCAGAAGTAAGTGTGGTGAAGTTGACTCTGAGCGTTTACCACCTTGTCAAGACTGTTTGTCTGCACACGTTTCGAGGGCAAATTATCAGCTGCAGTTTGGTACAGATGTCTCGAACCACGTCCATCCGTTCCCGATCCAACATCCCACGGATGGAGAGGAATGAGGATGGTGATCTTACAGTGGAGTGGATGGTAGGACGTCCACGTCGTCCAGCACCATTGGCAGTGATGGAACTGTTGGTATGCAATTGTCCAAGAGTCTGCGTGCTGCCGAACTGTGAGTGTCTCACAAACAAACTTACTTGCACAAACGCTTGTAAATTAAAAGATTGCACAAATTTTCAACCAAATGAGGAGAGCGGTGATGAAAGTTTTGATGATTCGGATAGTGATGGCTAAATCTCCACGGACTCGGAAAGGAATTCGAATTATTAACTTTACGTCTACATTGCTTCACAACTAAATCCTGTAGGCCAACGAGGACCTCAAGTTGGTAACAAGCAGTAACAATGATCTCGACCAGATCTTTGTTGATTCCCCCGGACATTGGTGTACGTACAAATATTGATGACGCATCGCATCTTTAATCTAATCAAGCAGCTCTATCGTGACGTGTTTCAATGCCTAGCTGTATTACGCAGGTCAATACGGCAACTATCAGAGTGGTGTCAGTGGGAACTTGAAAGCTACTAACATGGATGGGTTATTTGGGGTCCTTATGCGTGCGCTCTGGGACAGCTTCTTAATGCATAAAATATTAGTGAATCACGTGATTTCTTCTACTCTGTCCGTTGTCATTACAAATAATCTTGGCAATGCTTATGATTGAGCACACACCAAAAGACATGTGTGAGATACAAATGTATTTCATAAAAATGAATGTGAACATGAATAGTAAGCAAAACATCTGAGAAATTGTAACATTTTTTAAATAAAAAAATTTGTGACAAAGTTTTGGGTCATAAAAGTTCAAATGTCAAAATCAAACTATCTAGTTTGAAGGTTAACGTTGATATATTACTATTTTAAACAATATCACTTTTGTCGTAGCAATCTAACTGAAAATTCCTTTCTTTAGAGTACCCACTCGATATTTTTCGACATTTTCATGCATATTTGACCTTTCCACGACTGACCCAATGACCTTGGCCATGCTTTTAATCAGATCTTACACCCAATGCATGTGTGTGATACTATTGCATGTGATAAAATTGATGTGAACATGAAACGTCACCAAATGTAGAAGAAAATGCAATATTGTACAAAATTTGGGCAATTGTGTCCTAATTTTGGGTCATAAAAGGTCAAATATTAAATTTTACTATATTTCATGATTTTTGACAATGTATCTTTTTTTAAAATCTATTAAAAGAAAAAAGAAAAAAATCGCAACATGAAAAATTATTTATCAAAATAGTGTTAATTTGCCCTTTTAAACCTTAAATTTTGGGTAGAAAGCTGCCGCTGCCGCTGGTCTATCATGGATATTCGAACTCGGCTCTTCAAGACCTTTCTCGTGCTCTAGGTCAACCTTTGCCCCACATTTTATCCCCCCATTCCATTATGCAAAGGCTAGATGTTTTATGCGAGGTCCATGCAATGATTATAAACTCCCCAATCACATAAATGTAAATTTCAAATTTAAATAATCTGCTCATTTCGAACAAAACAAAAAACTTCCGTTACTGAACGAATCACATAACAAGAGTTAAACCAGGCTGGCCAACGAGCCGGACAATCTAGCCAACCTAACCGCAATAAAACAGTCATTTCTATTTTATTGGGTGTTTCGGTTTATTGCGCTGAAACCACTGTTTGATGGATCGTTTGGGAGATAGGTCTAAATGTTTGGCCCAGTTTCCCCCGTCTGGGCCCGGGGTAGAATTGACCCAGAGCTTGGCTCTGCTAATCGTACAGACGATTAAAGAGAAAAAGTCCACCTCGCTAACATCAGCTAGAAATAAAAGGGAAAGTATTTTACCCCCCGAAATAGAGGCGAGCTCTGGCAATCGCCGTCGGGACCTTGTCCCCTTGACCCCCCGGGCGACGATGACAATGACACAACGAACGATGACAAAGACGTTTACACCGCGCGTGAAAAACCCCCCCTTTCCCTCCCCTTACCCGTGGCTGGTTTCTGACCAGCATGGCCCCTCCTCCCCCACCGCCCTTAGGCTAGAGGGGTGCATTATGACCTAACGTTGACGCGTCCTTAATCCAAAAAAACCAAAACCCTTGACGACTCCCCGGCGACGATGACAATGACACAACGAAAAATGACAAGACGATGACGACCGCGACTTTAGAACCTCCCTTCCTCCCTTACCCGTGGCTGGTTTCTGACCAGCATGCCCCCCCCCCTTAGGCTAGAGTGGTGCATTATGACCTAACGGTTGCGCGTCCTTAATCCAAATAATCCAAACCCCCTTTACCCGTGCCCCCGTCTGGGCCCGGGGTAGAATTGGCCCAGAGCATGGCTCTGCTAATCGTAAAAGGCGATTCAGAGAAAAAGTCCACCTTGCAAACATCAGCTAGTAAGAGCGGAGTATCTTAATCCCCGAAACTAGAGGCGAGCTCTGGAAATCGTCGCCGGGGACCTTGTCCCCTTCCCCTTTGACGACCCCCCCGGCGACGATGACAATGACACAAACAAACGATGACAAAGACGATACGACCGCGATGTGAGAAACCCCCCTTCCCCCCCTTCCCCGGGGCTGGTTCTGACCAGCATGGGCCCCCCCTCCCCCCCCCCCCCCCCTTAGGCTAGAGTGGTGCATTATGACCTAACGGTTGACGCGTCCTTAATTCAAATAAACCAAAAAAACTAGTCCCACCAGACTTTAGCCCAGAGCATGGCTCTGCTGGTCGTTATAGGCGACGAAAGAGATAAAGTTCATCTCGCAGACATCGGCTGGTATATGGGGTTTTATGTAACTTCCCGAACTTGAGGCGAGCTCTGGCAGTCGTCATCGGTTTTCTTCCTCTTCCCTTGACGACCTCCCCGAAGACGATGCCCAATGATAACACTAACGATGACAAAGACTATGACGACCGCAACGTGATAACCCTGCTGTTCCTCCTTTCCCGTGGCTGGAATTCTGATCAGCATTGGGGCCCTCCTCCCCATATCCCCTAGGCTACAGTGGCGTAATATCACCTAACGTTGACGCACCCTTATCCCAATTTAAAAAAACTGTCATAACTTAAAAATTATATTTTCATCAAACACCCCATAATCTCATTTTATTCTTGAATATGACAGGCGTTGCAATATGACCTAACGGTTGAGACGCCCTAGTTTCTCACGTCGTCGTGTAGCGAATATTGCGGAGCCGTGGGTTTTTAAAAGACATCACTAATAAATCATTATCATTATCTGTTGCCACGTCCAACTCTGCGTTGGGTCGGCGCATTGAAGACAGGCCTCTCCTCTTCTTCTGTCCTGCCACCACTTTCCCCTCCTTCCCCCACATTCCAGTCTCCTCCTCGCTGTTCTATATTTATTATCTGTTTTCCACGTCCAACTCTGCGTTGGGTCGGCATTGAAGACAGGCCTCTCCATCTTCTTTCTCTCCTGCCATCACTCCTCTCCTTCCACCACTTCCAGTCTCCTCCTCGCTGTTCTACATCATTTCTCACACTATTCTGCCTTGTTGTCGTGATCTGCCCTTGGTCCCCCTACCTGGAATTTCCAATTCCACCCTCCTTCTCGGCATTAAAAAATAAACAAAACCATCTTTTTATAATGCCCGTAAAAATAAAAATAAAAAAAATTTAAATAAAAAATAAATAATTATCCACTTGCTAGAGTGACGCGTATGACCTGACGGTTTTTCGCACCTTAATCAAAAAAAACATTTTTATCGTCGATAGCAAAATTAAATCGTTTTTTTTATTATTACATCGATTATTAATCGATATTGATACGTTTTAGCGTCGCCCTATTGGTTTGAGTCCAGGACATATTAATTAAAACGTCGATTGTCCCGACAAAACACGTAAATGTGTATTAAAACTTAAATTTTAATATCATTATCACACACGGCTATTAATCACGTGGGATTGGGGGGTGCGAAGTGTATCTAAAGGAGCCATGTGTTGCAGAGTATGATGCATTGAGATGGGCCATATGGCGTCTGCACATGTCACATGCACAGCACTCCTGAGAGCCTGATACCCGTCTGGGCCCGGGTAAAAGGGAGGCCCAGAGCATGGCTCTGCTAAGCGAAATAGGCTATTTAAGAGAAAAAATCCACCTCGCAAATATCAGCTAGTATAAAGAGTGTAGTATTTACTCCCCGAAAAAAGAGCAAGCTCGGCAATCGTCGGGCGGGGGCCTTGCCCCCCTTCCCTTGAAAGACCCCTCCGACGACGATGACGACAATGACATCACGAACGATGACGAAGACAATGACAAACCCCGACGTGAAAAATCCCCTTCCTCCCCTTACCCGTGACTGGTTCTGACCAACATGGGCCCCTCCTCCCCACCCCCTAGGTTAGAGTGGTTTAATTATGACCTTACGGTTTTACGCGTCCTTTTTTAAACCCCATTTTTCCCAAACCCAAAAAATAGAACGATAATCATCTAACACCCAAAATCATCTCATCAACTTTCAATATCACAGGCGGCGCAATATGACTTTACAGGTTGAAAGCGCCCTAGTTTCTCACCTCGTCTTTCGTGATGGTTGATTTTCACTTTCTCATGTTTCAATTATAGGAAAATATATGTTCAACTTTTCAAATATCTTACTTCATTTACATTGAATAAATATAAATTATAATTATAAATCGGCCTTTCAAAAAGCATAGGCCTACTTTATTCGCGCTCTCTGATAAAGTTTTCATAAAGTCGCAATAATGGGAGTATGCATCGATAAAAAAGATTGTGTCTTCTCGATTGACAATAACTTATGTTTTTACATCAAAACTTCAGTTTTATACACATTAGAAAACGTATTTTTCGGGGGCCGCAACGAATCAAATCCTTGAATTCCGTCCAACTTTGCAGATAATTCCCATATAGAAGAATAATCTCGAAACGAGACGACTCGCTAGGAATAAAAAAAGAACACTGTTCTGTTGGACCGCAGATCGCCGAAGATATCTTGATGGTGAAGTAACTTGGGGTTTATTTGACAGTCCACGAGGGGGAGATAAAAAAGGTTTGGGAAAGGGAAAAGAGGGCACTTGGCAGGGGCGTCTCAAAATGTTTGCAGGAATAATAGCGCCCTATAAAACTCGGGATTTATCTCATACTTTCACCCCCCCCCCCTGACATACATGGGTTAGTTTTTATGAAAAATATGCCGCTTCTTTTGTCGGGGTACAGGCGGGGCAGTGCGGGACAATCTGGAGGGGTTGAGAAAAGATAGATTGAATTTAACGTTTTTTCTACGTTTTTTTAGATTGCCCTTTTCAAAAGGGTGGATACAAATTTTTTCAAAAAATAAATGTGAACATAAATAGTAAGCAAAACATCTAAAAAAAAATTGTAACTTTTTTTAAAAAAAAAATTTTGTGACAAATTTTTTGGGTCATAAATTTCAAATGCCCAAAATCAAACTATCTAGTTTAAAGGGTTAACTTTGATAATTACTTTTTTTAAAAAATATCCATTGTCGTAGCAATCTAACTAAAAATTCCCTTTTCTTTGGGATACCCACTCGAAATTTTTCGACATTTTCTTTCATATTTTGCCCTTCCCACGACTGCCCAATGCCCTTTGGGGCCATGCTTTTAATCAGTTTCTTACCCCCAAAATGCATGTGTGTGATACATTGCATGTGATAAAATTGATGTAAAACATGAAACTTCCCCCAAAATGTAAAAAGGGAAAATGCAATTTTGGGTCAAAATTGCAAATTGGTTCCAAATTTTTGGGTCAAAAAAGGGCCCAAAAAAAAAATTTTTTAACAAAAAAAATATTTCATGATTTTTGCAATGTATCTTATTCTTAAATCTATTAAAAGAAAAAAAAAAAAAATCGCAACAATGAAAAATTATTTATCAAAATAGGGGTTAAATTTTGCCCTTTTAACCTTAAATTTTGGGGGTGGGAAAAGCTGGGGGCTGCCGCGGGTCTATCATGGATTTTTCAAAATTTCGGCTTTTTCAAGCCCTTTCTAGTGATATGGTAAACCCTTTCCCCCCAAAATTTTTTTCCCCCACATTCCATTATGCAAAGGCAAATTTTTATGCGGGGTTTCCCATGAAAATGATTATAAACTCCCCAATCCAAAAATGAAAATTTTAAAATTTTAAAAATCTCCTCATTTCAAACAAAAAAAAATTCCGGGGTTACTGAACAAATCACATAAAAATTTTTAAAACCAGGCTCCAACGGGGCCGGAAAATCTACCCAACCAAACCCGCAATAAAACATCATTTCTTTTTTAAATTGGGTGTTTCGGTTTATTGCGTTTAAAACCCAACGGGGGGGGTTTGAGGGAATCGTTTGGGAGTAGGTTAAATTTTTGGCCCGGGTTTCCCCCGTCGGGGCCCCGGGGTAGAATTGACCCAAACATGGCCTGCTAATCGTACAGACGATTAAAAGGGGAAAAAGTCCCCCTCGCTCCCCATCAGCTGAAATAAAAGGAAAGTTTTTTTACTCCCCGAAATAGGGGCGAGCTCTGGAAACCCCCGGGTCGGGGGGACCTTGTCCCCTTGCCCCCCCGGGCGACGTTTAAAATGACAAAACAAACGATAAACAAAGTCGTTTCCCCACCGCGCCTTAGCCCCCCCCCTTCCTCCCCTTACCCTTTGGCGGGTTTCTGCCAGAAAGGGCCCCCTCCTCCCCCCACCCCCCTTGGCTCGAGGGGTGCTTATGACCTAACGTTGAGCGCCCTTTAAACCAAAAAAACAAAACCCTTGACGACTCCCCGGCGACGATGAAAATAAACACAACGAAAAATGCCCAAAAACGAGGACGCCCGCGACTTTAAAAACCTCCCTTCCCCCCTTACCCGTGGCTTTTTCTGCCCAGCATGCCCCCCCCCCTTGGGTTTAGGGGGTTTGCATTATAAACCTAACGGTTGACGCGCCCTTAAAATTCCAAATAACCCAAAACCCCCTTTACCCCGTGCCCCCCGCCCGGGGCCCCGGGGGTTAAATTGGCCAGAGCATGGCTCCCAAACCCGTAAAAGGCGTTTCAAAGAAAAAATTTCCACCTTGCAAACATCAGCTATTTAAAGGGGAGTTCTTAATCCCCAAAACAGGGGCCCGAGCTCGGAAATCGCCCCGCCGGGGACCTTGCCCCCTTCCCCTTTGACGCCCCCCCCGGCGACGTGACCAATGACAAAAAACCGAGGGATGACAAAGACGATGAGGAGCCGCGTGTGAAAAACCCCCCTTCCCCCCCTTGGGCCCGTGCGGGTTCTGACCAGCAGGGGCCCCTCCCCCCCCCCCCCCCCCCCTTTAGGCTGATTGGGGGCTTTATGACCTAAGGGTTAAACGCGCCCTTAAATTTCCAAAATAAACCAAAAAACAAAATCCAAATAAAAAAAAACCCCCTTACCCGGGGCCGGGTTCTGACCGCATAGGCCCCTCCTATTTCCCCCCTTCCCCCTTTTTTGGGTAGTGCATTATAACCAACTTTTGACGCGTCCTTAATTCAAATAAACCAAAAAAACTAGTCCCACCAGACTTTAGCCCAGAGCATGGCTCTGCTGGTCGTTATAGGCGACGAAAGAGAAAAAGTTCATCTCGCAGACTGGGCTGGTTTTTGGGTTTTATTTAACTTCCCAAAATTTGGGAGGCGACTCTGGCAGTCCCCTGGGGGGTTTTCTTCCCTTCCCTTGACAAACCTCCCCGAAAAACGAGCCCAATGAAAAACCACTAAGTTTACAAAGACTATGACGACCGAAAACTTGTTTAACCCCTTTTCCCTCCTTTTCCCCTTTGGCGGGTTCTGACAGAAATTGGGGCCCCCCCCCCCATACCCCCTGGGCTCCGTGGCGTAATATCCCTAAGGTTGACGCACCCTTCCCCCAAATTTTAAAAAAAAAACTGTCAAACTTAAAAATTAAATTTTTCATCAAACCCACCATAATCCATTTTTTTCCTTGAATATGACAGGCGTTGAAATTATGCCAAAAACCCGGTTTGAGACGCCCTGGGTTTCTCACGCCCTTTCGTGTAGCAAATATTGCGGACCCCGGGATGAAAAAGACATCATAATAAATCATTATCATTATCTGTTGCCACGTCCAACTCGGGCTTTGGGGGTCGGCATTGAAACAGGCCTCTCCATCTTTTTCTGTCCTGCCCCCATCCTCTCCTTCCACCACATTCCATCCCCCTCTTCGTTTTTTTTAAACATCATTACTGTTGCCACGTCCAACTTTTGCTTTTGGGTGGGCAGGGAAGACAGGCCTTTTCCCTTCTTCTGTCCTGCCCCCCACTCCTCCTTCCACCCCCTTTCCAGTCCTCCTCCTCGCTTTTTCTACATTTTTCTTTTTCCCCCGGCCCCAACTCGGGCTTTTTGGTCGGCTTTGAAGAAAAGGGGCCTCTCCCCCTTTTTCTGTCCTGCCCCAAATCCTTCCTTCCACCACATCCCAGTCTCCTCCTCCTTTTTTCTACATCATTTTTTTTTTTTGCCCGTCCCAAACGGGGCGGGGGTCGCTTGGGAAAACGGGCCTCTTCCATTTTCTTCTTTCCTGCCACCCCCCCTCCCCCCCCTTCCTTTCCCCCTTTCCCACCACATTCCACTCCCCTCCTCGCGTTCTAAAATCTTATCTTTTGGGCCCCCGGCCCCAACCCTGCTTTGGGTGGGCTTTTAAGACCCAGGCGTCCCCATTTTCTTTTTGTCCTCCCACCCCCCCCTTCCACCCTTTCCCAGTCTCCTCCTCGCTTTTTTACATCATTTTTCTTTCCCAAACTTTCCAACTCGGGCGTTGGGTCGGCTTAAAAAGAAAAGGCCTCTCCTCTTTTTTCTGTCCTCCCAACCTTTCCCTCTCCTTCCCCACTTTCCCAGTCCCTCCTCGCTGTTCAAAACATCTTTATCTTTGGGGCTCCGTCCCTCTGCTTTGGGCCCGGCTTTGGGAAGACAGGGCCTCCCATTTTTCTTCGTCCTGCCCCCACCCCTTTCCCTTCCACCACATTCCAGCCCTTCCCCCTCGCTTTTCAAACATTTTTTATCGGGTTGCTAGCCCAAACTCGGGCTTTGGGGTCGGCTTTAAAGACAGGCTCTCCATCTTCTCTTTCCTCCACCACCCCTCTCCTTCCACCACATTCCGTCTCCTCCCGCTTTTTTACATCTTATCTTTTGGGCCACGCCCCAACTCTGGGGGGTTGGGGCGGAATAGAAACAGCCTCTCCACCCTTCTTCTGTCCGGCCACCACTCCCCCCTTTCCCCACCACATCCCATCCCCCTCGCTGTTTCTACATCATTTCTTTTTTCCAAAGGGTCCAATCTGCTTTGGGGTCGGCAGGGGGGGGAAAGACAGGCCTCTCCATCTTCTTCTGTCCTGCCACCCTCCCCCTCCTTTTCCACCACTTTCCCGGGTCTCCCTCCTCGCTGTTCTACATCATCTGTTGCCACTTTCCAACTCTGCTTTGGGGTGGGCATTAAAGACGGGCCCCCTCCATTTTCTTCTGTCCTCCCACCACCCCTCCCCTTTTCCACCCCCTTCCAGTCTCCTCCTCGCTGTTCTATTCTTATCTTTTTCCCACCCCCAACCCTTTTGCGTTGGGTGGGCCCTTGAAGACGGGCCTCTCCATCTTCTTCTGTCCTCCCACCCCCCCTCTCCTTCCCCCCACATTTCAGTCTCCTCCTCGCTGTTCTACATCTCTTTTTGCCACGTCCAACCTGCTTTGGGGTCGGCTTTTGAAACGGGCCTCCCCTCTTCTTTCCCCCTCCTGCCTTTCACTCCTCTCCTTCCCCCAAATTCCGGGTCTCCCCCTCGCTGTTCTACATCTTTTCCCTCACACTATTCGGGGTTCCCTTTTTTGTCGTGACTCCCCTTGGGTCCCCTCCCTGGAATTTCCAATTCCACCACCCTTTTCTGGGCATTAAAAAATAAAAAAAAACCATCTTTTTATAATGCCCGTAAAATATAAAAAAAAAATAATTTAAAAAAAAATATTAATAAATTTTCCACTTCCCAGAGTGACGCGTAAAGACCTGCGGGTTTTGCGCACCCCTTAAACAAAAAAAAATTTTTCCGGGGGGGGGGGCGGGTAGCAAATTTAAAACGTTATTTTATTATTAAATCGATTAAATTTAAACGATATTGATAAAGTTTTAGCGTCGCCCCATTGGTTTGATCCAGGGAATATTAATTAAACAAATCGATTTTCCCACAAAAAACGTAAAATGGTTTTATTTTTTAAAATTATTATAAAACTTTTCACACACCTATTAAAACGGGGGGATTGGGGGGTGCAAGTGTATCTAAAGGAGCCATGTTTTTTCAGACAATGATGCATTGAGTGCGCCATTTTGGCGTCTGCCCCATGTCAATTCACAGCCCCTCCTGAGGGGCCTTTATAAAACCCCTCCCCCGGGCCCCGGGGGAAGTAGGGGCCCCGAGCATGGCTCTGCTAAGCGGAAATAGGCTATTTTAAAAGAAAAATTCCCCCTCGCAAAATCAGCTAGTAATAAAAAGGTATTATTCTCCCCGAAAAAAGAGGGAAGCCCCGGGGGGGAACGTTCCCCGGGGGCCTTGGGCCCCCCTTCCCTTGAACGACCCCTCCCAAAGACCCATGACGACAAAGACTCACGAAGGGTTACCCAAGACAATGAAAAACCGCGACGTGAAAATCCCCTTCCTCCCCTTACCCGTGGGGTTTGGGTTTTGACCAAACATGGGGGCCCCCCCTCCCCCCCCCTAGGTTGAGTGGTGAATTAAAGACCTTACGGTTTTCGCGTCCCTTTTTTAAACCCCATTTCCAAACCAAAAAATGGGAAAGATTAAAACATCTAACACACCATAAAAACATCTCATCAACTTTCAAAACACGGCGGCGCAATATGACTTTTTCAGGTTGAAAACGCCCCAGTTTTCCACCTCGTCTTTCGTGATGGTTGATTTTTACTTTCTCATGTTTTTAATTTAGGAAAATATATGTTTCAACTTTTCAAATATCTTACTTTTATTTACATTGAATAAGTAAAATTATAATTATACAATTTGGCCCCTTTTAAAAAGCATAGGCCCACCCTTTTTTCGCGCTCTCTGATAAAAGTTTCATAAAAATCGGGAATAATGGGGGGTATCATCGATAAAAAAGATTTGTCTTCTCGATTGCAATAACCCTTTGTTTTTTCATCAAAACTTCAGTTTTTTTACCATTAGAAAAAGTATTTTTCGGGCCGCAACGAATCCCAAATCCTTGGGGAAATTTCCCTCCAAATTTTTCAGATTTAAATTTCCCTATAAAGAATAATTCGAAACGAGACAGACTCCCCAGGAAAAAACAAGAACACTGTTCTGTTGGACCGCAAAATGGGCCCAAAATATTTTTGATGGTGAAGTTAAAATTGAGTTTATTTTTACAGTCCCCCGAGGGGGAATAAAAAAGGGGTTTGAAGGAAGAGGGGCACTTTGGCAGGGGCGTTCCCGAAGTTTGCAGGAATAATAGCGCCCTATAAAACCCGGGTTTTTCTCATACTTTTTACCCCCCCCCCCCCCGACATACATGGGTTTTGTTTTTTTGAAAAATATTTCCGCTTTTTGTTTGGGGACAGGCGGGGAACCCCGGGACAATCTGGAGGGGGTTTTTAGAAAGATTTTAAAAAACGTCCTACTTTTAGGGTGGGGCCCCCTTCCTACTAGTATTTTATTTAACCAAATTTACAGTAAATTTTTTTTAAAGTAGCTTATTTTAAACACAAAACCAAAAAATTGGAAGTATTAAAATTTTTTGTCCAAACATTAAATTTCCCCCCCTGGGGCCCGGGGGAAAATAAATTTGGCCCCGAGCTTGGGTCTGCTAATTTGTAAAAGGCGATTCCAAGAGAAAAAATCCACCCCGCAAACATCAGCTTGGGGAGAGGGGGAGTATCTTACTCCCCGAAAATTGAGGGGAGCTCTTTGGGGAAACGTCGTCCCGGGGACCTTTTCCCCTTTTCCCTTGAGGGCCCCCCGGCGACGATTACAATGAACAACGGGAAAGATATAAAAGACAATAAAACCGGGAACCCTGAGAAACCCCCCCCTTCCCCCCTTTACCCCTGGCTGTTCTGAACATGGGCCCCCCCCCCTAAAACCCTATCCCCAGGGTAGAGTGGTGCATTTTGACCAAAAAAGGTTTTAAACGCCCATAATCCAAATAAACTAAACTCAGTAAAAGAAACCAAAAAAACTTCAAAACCCAACAAATTTATTTTATTTTTTTTAAGCTCACAAGGGGGGCGCAAAACTTAACCGGTTTTAAGCGCCCATTTTTCACGTTTTTTAATGTTTTAAGTATTGTGGCTGCTCCATAATCCCTGGGTAAGTGGCCAAATTTTTACCAAAAGGTTGGAAACGCCCTTTATTCAAATAACCCTTTAACCCCTTAAAAACTTTGAAAACAATATAATCATCCCCAAAAACCCCCCATTAAATCCTCTCATCAAATTTCAAAAACCGGCCGGGGGCAATTTGGCCTAACCGGGTTTTGGGAAAGCCCAGTTTCTTTTGTCCTTTGTGGTTTTCAACACGCACTACCAATTATCTTCTGCGTAAAACGACCAAGTCTTCACCCCCTCAGCCCTCCGACTTCTTTGTTTCACCCCCCCCCCCCCTCGCTCCCCCAATCAAAATATCGCGTTTCACTTTCGCCCTCGTAATTATTCAAAGGGAGAGGGGGCTTAACTAGTCCCTTCATTCGCCATTGTTGTTTTTAAAATGTAAATTTACTCAAAACGTAATTTCTTATTTGTTTCTTGAAGATGAAACTTCTCCTCATGGCTGCGTTAATTAAGTCTTTAAGGCGTTTGTTTCATCTTGGCACTTTGCCAGACCCTACCCCTCCTTCCCCCCCTCCCCCTACCCCCCCCAACACCGCGACACAATACTGTCGGCCGGGGAACATTTTCACACACAATTACTAGCTGAACTCAATATGATTTGCAACTTTAGTTGTTTTATAAAGAATACAGACAGACAGATAGATAGATAGATAGATAGATAGATGACAGACAGACAGACAGACAGACACTAACTAATAAAATTCGTCTTCCTACATCTCGACTCTCGTCTGGGCCCGGGTAGGCCTACATTGGCCCAGAGCATGGCTCTGTTATTTGAAAAAAGGTGTTTAAAAGAGAAAAAGTCCACCTCGCAAACATCAGCTAGTATATGTAAAGGGTGTATTTTACACACCAAAACTTGAGACGCGCTCTGGAAATCGTCGTCGGGGACACTGTCCCTTTTCCCTGACGACCTCCCCGACGACGATGACAATGACACAATGAACGATGACAAAGACGATGACGACCGCGACGTGAGAAACCCCCTTCCTCCCCTTACCCGTGGCTGGTTCTGACCAGCATGGGCTCCTCTCCCCATATCCCGTAGGCTAGAGGGGTGCATTATGAGTTATGACCTAACAGGAAGAGGTGGTATTGTCCAGTATTCGAATAGGCTACATATGTCTAACTCACGGATATCTCTTAACCTGAAAAACTTTTCTACTCTGATGTGACAGGGTTATGAACTTTTAAATCGTTCATCATATGCTAGCAGAATGAACTTAATATGATGCCTTGCGCACGAAATTTTAGCTCTTCCAATCAAATGAAGAACTTCCTAAATTCCATTCCAACTAATTTTATTAACAAAGTTTAATTCACATATGACACAATTAATTAATTTTTCAAACAAAAAATTTTTATTTAGCTATTAATATCATATCTTATATAAACTAACAAACAATCTAATCATCAAACACACCATCAACTCATTTTATTAACTTTCATTGTCACAGGCGATGAAATATAACCTAACCGGTTGAAGCGCCCTAGTTTCTCACGTTGTCGATGTGACTTGCATATAATTTGTTTCATGTGTTATGAACACTTGATAATGCATGTTAATATCATGTTAAATCCAAGGAATTTAATATTTATTTTAAGAACAGTGTTTGTCCAAATAATTTCATTTTAACAACCAATTTACCTGTTCTACTAGTTTCAATTTATGATCACAGTAGTGATGCTTGATCGTACATTGTTTATTATTAAATGTAGATACCTCCTTAAGAAGTTGAATTATAAATAATAATTAATTTGAACATAAATTAAAGAACGAGCTTCTATGATAAACGGTTTGTAAGATAACAAACCGCTGTCCCCCGTCTGGGCCCGGGTAGAATTTGCCCAGAGCATGGCTCTGCTAATCGTACAAGGCGATTCAAGGGGAAAAGTCCACTTCGCAAACATCAGCTAGTACGTCAGGTGTATACTACTCCCTGATTTAGAGGCGAGCTCTGGCAATCGTCGTCGGGGATACTCTCTCTTCCTTTGACGACCTCCCCGTAGACGACCTCAATGACACCATGAACGATGACAAAGACGATGACGGCCGCGATGTGAGAATCCCCTTTTCATTCCCTGCCCTTGGCTGGTTCTGACCAGCATGGGCCTCTCCTCCCCATATCTCCTATGTTAGAGTGGTTCATTAAGACCTTACGGTTGACGCGTCCTTAAACTTAATGAATCCAAAACTGGCGTCTTTTCAACTGTCACAGCAGTGTTATGTAATATAATTTTGGTAATAAATTTGAGAAATATAAAATGTAGAGACCTATATAGAATCTGAATAACAATAATAAATTATTTAAACATATATAAATCAATGAGCTTCTATGATAAACGGTTTGTAAGGTGAAAAATCGCTGATATGAAACCGGAAGCTAAATGTCATCATGTATAAGGATTGAGTTAACCTAAGAAAAGATCTCCAACTTCCTGAACATTGAGATTAACTCTCCCCTTGTCAGACAAGATCAATTAATGGGCGCCATCTTGACACCCCAGTGCCCTACTACCTACACATCATGCAAGGAGTTGAGTTTAACCTAAGAAATGATCTCCAACTTCCTGAACATTGAGATGAAACTCTCCCCTTGTCTGACAAGATCAAATTTGTGGGCGCCTCTCTCTCTGACGCTTCGAACTCTTTTTTTGGAACTTCTAATTAGTGTTTAACTAATTATTAATTAAATCATTAATTAATTAAATTCGTTATTGGTGTTTCTGAGTGTAGGGCTCACCACCCTACACTCAGGTTGCAGGGACGCAGAGGGGGCGTCATCTATGCACTTAGAAGATGACTGCTCCAACATTGTACAAACAAGTGGTTGGTTCTTATGATGACGGCGACAAACTTTATAAATTTATTTTTCGAAGTAATTTATTAATAACATTTAGGCCCCACTTCACGTCAAACACAATTCCTGTCTTTATTTATTTCCATTCAAATTAATAACTTTTTTTCTATTACTATCACCGTCTTCATCATTTTGTTTTCTTATATTATACACTTAGAAAACAATATAATCATTAAACACACCATACACTCTTTCATTAACTTACAATATCACAGGAGGCGCAATATGACCTTACCTATTGAAGCGCCCTAGTTTCTCACGTCGTCGTTATAATTTTCTAGTAGTTCTACCACTCTTTACCAGCTTCGATTCCCAGTTTGGGCATTAATTTTTAAGCGACGTTTACCCAAGTATACATCGTTGCAATCACAACACCCCGTCTGGGCCCGGGGTAGAATTGGCCCAGAGCATGACTGCTAATCGTTAAAGGCGATTCAAGAGAAAAAGTCCACCTCGCAAACATCAGCTAGTAAGAGGGAGTATATTACTCCCCGAAACTAGAGGCGAGCTCTGGCAATCGTCGTCGGGACCTTGACCCCTTCCCATGACAACCCCTCGACGACGACGACGACAATGACACCACGAACGATGACGAAGGCGACGACCGCGACGTGAGAACCCCTTTCTTTTCCTTACCCGTGGCTGGTTCTGACCAGCATGGGCCCCTCCTCCTCACCCCCCTTAGGCTAGAGTGGTGCTATACGGTTGACGCGTCCCCCCAAAAATACAATTCTATCATCAATGTAAATGAATTATTGCAGTAGTGGGTAATAATAATAAATAATAATAATAATAATTTAAAAATAATAATAAAGAGTCTTTATTTTCGACTGCTACGTTTAATAATCTTTTAATCTATCCTTGAGATTGTCACAGTTTAATCATCATATTTTGAGATGCTTAATGTCAGCAGACTTGGATTAAAAATGTTTATCGTATCAAAGAAAAATTTAAACGTAAACTTAATCTTTAAACTTTTGTAGGTAGCCAGCCCAGGGTGCAGTTCATGGCCCTCTTCAGGTGTCGAACTAGGTATGTTGTGGATAAGACAATTGATCAGTTGTTCAAGAAAGGGCAGTTGTCCACTTTTGGACGAAAATTAGTTAGGTTTGAAAATCAACTCTTCATACATAGACACAACGTTTTGTCAAGAAACGGCATTGGTCCCTATAGTGCATGTGCTGCAGAATGAGTCGACCTATTTCGTTTGTTCAAGAAAGAGCATTAGTCCATGGACTTGTGCCCTTTCTTGAACAAATGAGTTGTCCACAATAAAATATATTGTCGCGAGAGTGTACAGAAGGCAGTGACCAATCGAGGCTTAGACCTTCAAGAATACCACATGTCCACACAACAGACAGTAACGTCCAAGACACAAACTTAACAGTATTTAAAACTATTAAAAGTGTTATCCATAATAGTATGCAACATTTCCATATTTTCAAAAGGGCATTAGTCCAAAAAGCTTATAATCTCATTAAAAGGTTTTTTTTCTATTTCATCTTACTATTTAAATACTAACTAGTACTGAAATGTGTTGTAACACTATTCTATTATAAAAATTACAGTATTTTATCAATTTTTAAACAAAAAAGTACGCAACATTCACATTTGTTCAAGAAAGGGAATAAGTCCACAAGGTTTATGCCCTCATATGAAGACCCTTACATTTTTTTTATTACTTTTTTTTTCATTACATAATGTCAAGTACTCAAACTAATTATTGACATGATTAAATTGTATTTTATATTAATATATAACAATGGAGACAGTTTTTTGTGTTTACTCAAACTATTCTTTGAGGACTCGTGCCCTTTCTTGAACAACTGATTTAATTGTAGGGATGTCCGAGGGATGTTTAAGAGGACTAAATCCCTTACATTCGCATAAACGTCTGAGGAAAAACCTCAGAAAAAATCTTCAGTCAGGATTGCCGGTCTCGACGGGGTTTGAACCCGAGACCCTCCCGAATCAGAGTCGCGGCGCTTAACGCTTGAGCCAACACTGTCAACTGCTAACGTTTTAATACCACTCGTACGTCTAAACGTCCTCACACTATGTGTAGGCCCCTTCACGTTACAATAACACGTTATCGCGGTGACAGACAGACAGACAGACAGACAGACAGACAGACAGACAGACAGACAGACAGACAGACAGACAGACACAGACAGACAGACAGACAGACAGACAGACAGACAGACAGACAGACAGACAGACAGACAGACAGACACAGATAGGCAGACAGACAGACAGACATGCGAACGGCGCTGGTAATAAGTAAATACAAAGCGTATGGCTCTACGAGGATATGGTTCGAATCCCGCATATCCCCCACGAAATAGAGGCAAGCTCTGGACGACGATGACGACAATGACGACAGCGACGTGAAAACCTCCCTTTCCTCCTTCTATATAATACCCGTGGCTGGTTTCTGACCATCATCAGCCCCTCCTCCCCCCCTTAGGCTAGAGTGCGCCTTATGACCTCACGGTTGACGTGCCCTTAATACAAATAAACCAACCAATCATCTTGGTTCAGGCATAAAATCATAATCTTTTTCTTTATCTTATCATTTCCCGTTCTGCAAAGCACCCAAATTTCTTCTAAAACACTTTAATACCATCTTTAAAATTGGCATTTAAAATAAAATTACCTGCAGTGCAATTGTATAGGTCATGCCACCCCCCCCCCCCCCTTCGAGATATACTCCTGCGTTTACGCCACTGTGTGCGTGGCATGGGGTTCCCGATCACTTGGTGTACGCCACTGCTAGTGAGAGTATTGCATCCGCCACTGCAGTGTTCTTTCTTCCGGCGAAGTGCATCATATGACTCACTGATGCATCGCAATCCTTTAGACACCAGGCGTGGAGGCGTCGTAGCCTCAGTCACGGACCTTCCACGGTCGAGGGAAGTCGCGCGCGTGCAGCTAGGGCTAGCGCGACGATGTCTAGTGTTATAACGTGTGTTATGTTCATAGTGTGTTTGCAGCTAGGCTTAGCGCGACGATATTCTTAACAATACGACATTGCATGTGGTGCTTACGTGATGTGCAGTGTTAGTATGCGTGCAGCGAGGGTTATCGTGAGTCGCGACAGTTTTTAGTGTTATATCGTGTGTTATTTTCGTAATGTGTGAAGCTAGGGTTACAGTGACGATTTATAGATTTATTATTTCTGTTTCTTAAAGTCTCATATTAATGCACTAAGGCTATTCGAGACATGAGTTGTGATAGATTGACGATGAACGACGATTACTAAAAAAACATATGCGTGTGCGGGATTCGAACCCACGTCCTCGTAGAGTTTTCTACGGTTAGGCCCAGCGTCCTAATCACATATGCCACCGTGGACGGTTATTATGGACTTTTTTTTAAATTTTTCGTGGGAAACCTGTTATAGGGTGCAATTAGCCCCTCTTAAAGTGAACTAGGTATGTGCGGATAGGAAATTGTGAAGGGATGTCTGAGGGTAAGAGGACTCAACCCCTTGCATTCGCCTTAACGACTGAGGTAAACCTGGGAAAAAAACCTTCAGTCAGGATTGCCGATCTCGACGGGATTCGAAACCCGGACTTCCCGCATCAGAGTCCGAGCGCTTAGCGCCCGAGCCAACACTGTCGGTATAGACTTCTTGTAAAATGTAATGTGCAAATGGAAATGGACAGGAATTATCGATTGACTTTAAATGGTAAGTTTCATTAATAAGGTTTTGGGTGGGGGCGGGGGGGAGGGGGGCATATTATGAGCCTGTTACAATACACGAACGTGTGTGTGTGTGTGTGTGTGTGTGTGTGTGTGTGTGTTTTGTGTGTGTGGTGTGTGTTGTGTGTTTGTTTTGTGTGTGTGTGGTGGGGTGTTGTGTGTGTGTGTGTGTGTGTGTGTGTGTGTGTTATTTATTTATTTATTTATTTATTTATTTATTTATAAAGGGGCCGATAGGGGAGAGATAACGTATTTCCGAAAGTATAAGTTTCTAAATAACGAAAACGAAAAAACATAAGGTAAAGGAAACATCAAATTGACTTGAAGATATAATGAAAACAAAGAATAAGAATGAAAGAGGAAAGCCCGATGGGCTTCTTCCTTTCCGTCAAGATACTAAAAACCAGGAGAAAATAAACATAAACAATGTTAGGTTTGGGAGTGCAAACCCTATCGGTCACTAAATGAAAACAGAAGGTCCTTACTGGTTCAGTGCCTGAATAAAGAGGAGCTCCCCATCAAGGATGGAGCAGAGCGCCTCTCTATCGCACCATTATTTGCCTCAAAGCCGTCAATCGGTCCCTCGCCCAAGGTGCCAAGCATATTCCTTGAGGAGTCGGGACTTTAGACGGGCCTTGAGGACAAACTTCGTAGGAGCAGGCACTCTGCCATCCTTGAAATACAGACCCAGGAGCCTGTAGACACGTGCTCTTGGCCAACACGAGAACGAAATTGGCAAGATCGAATTTGGGTGACAGAGGATTGATTTGTGGTGTGTTGGTGTGTTGTGTGTGTGTGTGTGTGTGTGGTGTGTGTGTGTGTGTGTGTGTGTTGTGTGTGTGTGTTGTGTGTGTGTGTTGTGTGTGTGGTGTGTGTGTGTGGTGTGTGTGGTGTTAATAGGGGGAGGGGGGGGTCATCCTTAGCCCATGTGGTGTTGACAGAGGTGGCACAGTGATTGCACGCGTAACTCTAACAGTGACAAAATACATTTACGTAAGGATGGCCGCTCTAGGCAGTGGCGTAACTAGGAATAATTTAAGGGGATACGAAGTGGCTGGTAGCTGGGGTCTGGGCAAAGCCCAGCCAGCGTAAAATTGTCACCATACTACAGTTCGTCATGTTTTGTCATGGCAACTCAAGGGATTACCGTTTCGTTTATGTAGAATATACACTTATTGATTTTGGGCGTAATGTATTTATTTTAATGTCCAACTAAACCACCATGTGTATAAAACTATATTTTGCCAATAATAGAGGCAGTTAACTCTTCTCATTTACTTTCTTTCACAGGCCCCCCGTCTGGGCCCGGGGTAGAATTGGCCCAGAGCATGGCTCTGCTAATCGTAAAAGGCGATTCAAGAGAAAAAGTCCACCTCGCAAACATCAGCTAGTAAGAGCGGAGTATCTTACTCCCCGAACTTGAGGCGAGCTCTGGCAATCGTCGTCGGGACCTTGTCCCCTTCCCTTGACGACCCCCCGCCGACGATGACAATGACACAACGAACGATGACAAAGACGATGACGACCGCGACGTGAGAAACCCCCCTTCCTCCCCTTACCCGTGCTGTTCTGACCAGCATAGGCCCTTCCTCCCCATATCCCCTAGGCTATGATAGGTGCATTCGGGTACTCCGTTTCCTTCCTCAAGCATCGTCCATGGCCGTCTAAGTAAGTTTAAGTAGTAAAAGTAACCCAGGTTAAAGTTCATTAAGTAGTTTTCATAATATATTTAAGTTGGATCCATGACATTGCGTAGCGAGGTTGTTTTTCCAATGATATTAATCAAAAGACCACCTTCTCACTGTCGCCACTATGTGTGACTACGTCAGCTAAGTCCTATACTTGGATGCAGATTTACGAAACGCCCCTATTCGTGGCTGGATCTAAACAGCATGGGCCCCTAGTCCCCATATCCCCAAGGCTAGAGTGGCGCATTAATGACTAACGGTTTGACGCGCTCTTAATTCAAATAAACTAAGCAGGCTCTTATCTAGAAGGACTACGACTTTTCTTGCTTCAGTGCTGCTTACTCTGCACTTGCGAAGTAAACAAAATGTAATTCACAAGAAACACATTTCTTTGGGTTATTTTTTCGAATAAATAACTTTTCATTTACTTACTATCATCAATATAACTTTCTTTTTTTTATAAACTTAGGTTGTGTTCCGTAAAGGCGACCGGTCGACCATTCTGGGCTCGACTGGGGATTGTTATTTTCATTGTTTCACTCAACGTCTGATTGTTGGGAACTGCCTTGGCTACGGAATGGTGCTTGCTTCTACAAGGTCGTGTTTTTTTTTATGAAAATTGTGATATCTCGTTAAAATTTTCATAAATCATATCATTTTACTAAATTAATTAATGATTTGAATGGATGAATGATTAATTTATTGTGTACCTATGTGAATTACAGGAACATTCTCGGTAGTGGACATATGTTCCATGATTTTCAATGATATAATTTGAATAACCGCGCTTTCCTCAAAGACCTGCCCACGACCGGAATAAAACTCTGGGCTTCTTGGTCTCGACCACAACAATCGAAACAACTTCGCATCGCATACGTTCCTTGCAAATCTGATCTATCATTGGTGCGAATTGTGTTTTACTTAAATTTCCTTGGTCACATACTGGTCGTTCTGGTCGTCTTTGCGGAAACAACCTTAGAAAACAATATAATCAACGAACACATTATAAACTCATTTCATTAACTTTCAATATCACAGGCGGCGAAATATGACCTAACCGGTTGAAGCGCCCTAGTTTCTCACGCCGTATGGAGTTGACTCGTTTGGCTTGTTCCGTTACCTGGGCTCATCCCATTGATATTAAACCCCTATAGTAGCTAGATTAGCAGTCTCCTATACCTCCGCACAGGCGCGAGCGTAGCAAATTGAAGACTCAACCGGCCCATTTCAAGATGGCGATTTGGTGTTTTAATTTATGGTTTTTTCATGCAATAAAGTATTTTACTGGATTGTTTGATCTGGTTTTAGCTTGTGCAGCATGGTATTAAACAAAAGAAACAATACGAAGTGATTGCATAAGGGAATTTAGTAATCATTTGGTGTTAAAGGCTAGTATGCTTACCTGTCAACCTGGCGGCAATCTTGAGAACTATTTGGCCACCAAATCGCTCCCATTTGATTAACATGTAAACTGTCATTTTAAGATGGCTTCTAATTGTACCGGAAGTGGACCACCGACTGCTGGTCTAGCCAATTATATAGGATGTCTATGGCTCATCCTTGACACCACGGCCTTCTAGAGTAAAGCAAGCTGAAACATCTAGGCGGCCGTGGTTTTTACCTTCCTCCAATCAAAGCCGTGATCGAAGTCACTACACTCAAGGATTCAATCTTACGATCGTTCGTAATAGTTTCCACCTTATCCATCACCTCCCCCCCCCTCACACACCTGCCAGCAACCCTCATGTCGTCAGCCTAGCCCTACGTGCCCAGCTTCCAGATCCAGCCGCTAGGAGTTATTAGCGCCACCGTGAGCCACCGGGAGTCCCGGTGAGGTAGAGTTGTATTCACACTACTGTGAATGAATGAATAAATAAAATAAATTTTTTATTTAGAGTCTACCACTCAGTAATATAACTGATTTTCAGTGGGGGACTTTAAATCAAAGCGACCAAGCCAACCCTGCAGGCCCCTACGCAATCGACGAGTGAGCGATATCCGACCAAGATCGATATTCTTAATAGGAAATATAGCAATCAGTGGTATGGACAGTGCGAACACCCGCGAATCAACGCCAGAATCACAAGGCCGATTCAGAACAACTCTGAAATTTATTATGTGCTTCGTTGCTAGGACGGCTCCAAAGTCACCGTTTTTACAAACTCCTAAAGACAAGAACTGATGGACTTAAGTCCAAATCAGAAGTTAAAAAACTTCTGACTTTAGCGGGAATCGAACCCTGGACCTTCTGCATTGGAAGCAGGTACGCTAACAACAAGACCAACGAGCCACACACTTTTGACTATTCTCGGCGGCCATTTTGTATGTGGACCACACAACAAAATTGATGGCTTAATTTAAGCCTTCTTCTTACCTAATAAACGACATGTACATGGTGCAATCTCCAAGGTAAAAATTATTATTTTAAAAGTTATTTTATTAGACTATACACATTCATTGGAATTGAAACAAATAAATAAAAATATTTGTTACATCAACAATTGCTTTAATAGTTGGCAACTGTTAAAATATAAATGACCAATGAGAGTGCACTTCAATACCATTCTTGCAACAACAAAAAAACTAGACATAGGCCTACTGATATTTTATATAAACAGTTTTTCATTTAGCTGTCACTGGATAGGCCTAGGCCCTTCCTCCCCTTTCCCTTGGCTGGTTCTGACCAGCATGGGCCCCTCTTCCCCCCCCCCCCCCCCCCCCTAGGTTAGAGGGGTGCATTATGCCTAACGGTTGACGCGTCCTTAATCCAAATAAACTAGGCCCCCGTCTGGGCCCGGGGTAGAATTGGCCCAGAGCACGGCTCTGCTAATCGTAAAAGGCGATTCAAGAGATAAAGTCCACCTTGCAAACATCAGCTAAGAAAGAGCGGAGTATCTACTCCCCGACAACTAGAGGCGAGCTCTGGCAATCGTCGCCCGGGGACCTTGCCCCCCCCAATTACACACCGAACGTGACAAAGACGATGACGACCGCGACGTGAGAAACCCCCCTTCCTCCCCTTACCCGTGGCTGGTTCTGACCAGCATGGGCCCCTCCTACCCCCATCCCCTAGGTTAGAGTGGCGCATTATAACCTATCGGTTGACGCATCCTTAATCCAAATAAACAAAAAATCGTTCGACATAACTTGATCCTTATGAAGTAGTTAAGGTGAAGACATCTAAAAGACCACTTTGATTTGAACAACAACGTCAATAATATGACCTAATAATTCAGCTGTCAAAGTCCTTCCAGTGCTCCAAAATCAGGCGGCCATTGCATGATAGCATTTTAAGTTTTTCTGCATTGGTTGTGCTGAGTTGATCACGTGACCATTTGAAGGTCGTTCAATCCAGGCTGACCTTGAGTCTGAGGGATTCACCGCACATCGCTACATTAGTGAATCACTGCTAGGTGAGAACGCAGGGCGTCTTGAAATTTAAAACCCTCGCCCCCGAGGAGACGGGTGCATATTTAATCGAGGGGGGTCAGTGCAACAAGGGTGTATCCACCCTCAAGGTAGAGTCGCCGGGAGCAAAAGAAAATAAGATTTTTACAAAAAAACACACCCCCGTCTGGGCCGGGTAGAATTGGCCCAGAGCATGGCCATGTCCGTTCTCTGCACTCCTGAGTGCCTGATACAAGCTGCTCAAGCTACGTAGTCCCCCGTCTGGGCCCAGGGTTTGAATTGGCCCAGAGCATGGCTCTCTAATCGTAAAACGCGATTCAAGAGAAAAAGTCCACCTCGCAAACATCAGCTAGAAAGAGCGGAGTATCTTACCCCCCGAAACTAGAGGCAAGGCTCTGGCAATCGTCGTCGGGGACCTTGCCCCCTTCCCCAGACGACCCCCCGGCGACGATGACAATGACACAAAGAACGATGACAAAGACGATGACGACTGCGACGTGAGAAACCCCCTTCCTCCCCTTCCCGTGGCTGGTTCTGACCCGCATGGGCCCCCCCTTCCCCCCCCCCCCTAGGTTAGAGTGGTGCATTATGACCTAACCAAAAAAAAAAAAAAAAAAAACACGAAAACCGTATTTTAAAACTTTTTGGAATTTTAAAACTTTATTTATCTCCATCCATATATTCGTAAAGCATTGTGGAAAAGGTGGGTCTAATATTCTGGATGCAATTTTCTTAAAAGCTTGTTCCAAGAAGTGACACATGTGATGTTTCTTTTAACCGTACTTCATAAGTAAGCAGAATGTACCAATGTGCACACAGTTTGTTCTCTCCCCAAACTTCATGATACGGCGACATACTTTCTTATTTTATTTAACAGAATTAAGTTCACATCCAATACATGATATTTATTTTTTTATTTCCATTCAAATAAATCATTTTTCTTTGCTATTGCTATTACCATTACTATCGTCATCTAATTTTATTTTCCCTTTTATAAACTGACAATAATATAATCACAAAAAACATTATTTATTTATTTTTTTATTTATTTTTTTTTTTGTCAATATATCGTTAACAGGGCAGAGCCCCACCAGTAACGTATATAAAAACATAGACACATGTAAAAAACATATATGCAAAAATACTAAAAAATGACAAATACACAGGAACATAAATACAAACATATAGGCCTAAAAGAAAAAAAGAAAAAGAAAAGAAACATGACAGTAATAGTCAAGTCACCCTAAAAATTAAATTAAAATTAAAATTTACACATAATCACGAATTGCTTTCTTGAAAGAAGCCAAGGACACATTTAATGGACCCTAGCTCTGACGGAGCTAGATCATTGTAAACTTCCTGAATACGATTCAGGCAAGTGTAACGAAAAACATCTATACGGCATTTTGGTAAAACATACATGCCCCTTGCCTAGTCGCTCTAGAAGTACACGGAAGTTATCTTGTCCAACAAGTTATTATCAGTAAAGCAATTGTTTATGATCTTGTAAAGAAATACAAGATCAGTGACGTTGCGCCTAGACTGTAGAGTAAGAAATCCCCAGCGGAACACATGTCCATGTACTCATCTCTGTGATAAGGGAACCCCGCCTTAAAAAAAAGCATTTTAATCAGTTTCCTCTGCACACTTTTTAAACTGGCAGTATGGTTTTATGGCTGTTATTAGGGTTCCACACAGGGGGTGGCATATTCAAGGGTGCTACGCACGTTGGAAACTCCTTTAATTAATTTTATGGTGCAATATGGGCCTAACCGGTTGAAGGCCCTAGTTTCTCACGTCGTCGTCGAACAGTTGTAAGCGGATGTCTTGTGCTCGAGTGTGTGGCTGGCTGCGTCTCCCACACACTCAGGCAGTCCGCCACACACCCACAGGGTCGTATCCAGGGCCTTGTAAGGGGCGGAACGTAACAAAGGGAGGCTGGGGATGTTTCTTGCAAGCTCAGCCCTGCAGGTAATTTTTAACGGTTTTTTAAAATCAAAAAAGTGTTAAAATTGCTTAAGAGAGGTTTTAATGTTCCTCTCGTGGATGGTATTGCTTTTAATAAAGTCCCACGACTAGAAATCAGTTGTGTGACTGAGTGGGTAGACTCTCAATACGAGTTATTTAGTTAATTTCTTAATGGCGAGATAGAAAGGTACTATGTGATCACAGTGTGAAGTAGGAAGCCAAGGAGAGAGCGTATGAGCTGCGAGAAATATGCGGTTAGTTCAGAGTTGTGTTGTTTGGTCATATCTTTCCCATCAAACCCACATATACAACCCTCGTCATATATTTCCACTACTGGGTAAAAAGTTTATGTTAAAAAATGTGAAAATGTTTTGTTTTTTTCCGCAAAACATCTAAAATAAAGTCTTCTATTGCGGGCTGGAAGTTTTTCTAGTCGTTTCTCAACAACAATAACAGCCTTCTTCTGCTAGATAAAACCGCTTACCAGTCCGGCCGCCCTAGCTCATAGTGTGCACTGCC
>JAMZAV010009150.1:0-27359 GCA_024449915.1 Sweltsa coloradensis | reverse complement strand
GTCCGTATTTAACAGGCGGTGGATAATGCATTGTCAATAAAACAACATCCATGCCATCTTTGTCTGTCTTGGTCGCATTTCTCACTTTCCAAGTCGTGTTTCATTTCTCTGGACTAAATTACATTAAATTTTGTAATTCGGGAAGAAGATTTAATCATATTAGTGTACGTTACAAACAGAGAAGTTCTGTCTACGTTTTGGATGTTGTTTGTTAGACGTGATTTTCTAAGAGATTAGTAAAACATCATTGATTTGGTCATCGGTGTAGTCGTCTAGACCTAGGCCTTCGCTGGTTGGTTTTATCATCTGCCGACAATAGGCTCATTCAGCAAACCATACTTGGGTTTAACAGTGTTGTACTTTTATCTAGCAACTCCAGGGATTTCAAAACCAAACACCAACATCTTACCCACTCTTACCTCTTTAGCAGGACAATATTGCCCTAGGTGTGACACAATATGTGACGTTATGTCTTGCGACTACAACTCTGCTCAGTCAACCATATGAAAACTGTTTTTCTTACGACCACAGGCGACCACATATTACATTTTAACAATAAAGTACCACGACCCACCAGACCTCCTACCAACCTTTCAACCTCCTTTCTAAATTTCTCATCCAAAGTAATCTATTTAACAAAATTTGAGAAAGTTGAGAACCTTCTTATCATTACCTATAGCACAATATAATAACCTGGTGAGTCACTACACCGGCCATCCTTACTTAAAAGTGTTATTCACACGGTAGCGTGAGAGTCGCAAGCAATACCGTGTTATATTAGAAGATTACCAGCCGAGCTCGGATTTTTTGTTTTTTTTTCGCACAACAGGCTACAAATTTCAGAATATGTTTTCAACACTATGACACATCTCCAGTATAAAGTAGGCCAAAATTAGTTGCACCGGAAGTTGGTCAAAAAAAGACTAACGCAAACTTGTGAACAAAACCTAAAACACACTTAAATATATGTATCTTTGGCATTTTATGGGTTAGAGTCTTGAAATTGGTCTTAAAAGTTGTGAATTAAAACGTCTATTAGAATTTGCAAACAAATATCAAATATTGTATTTTAAGAGTCGCAATTAATAAAAAGTGTCAAAATTACAGTAAAAAATGATTAACCGCACTTTAGTTCAATTTTAAATGCTTTATTGTTGAAATACCAAAAAATATTTGCATTGCTATTTAGCTTGATTCTTTTGCTTAAACATTGTCGCTGGTCGAACTCTGGAACGTGAACTTCATAGCATCGTTTTTATTATTCCCCGAGTTTCGGTGCAGCTCCCGCGGCGCTAACCAGGCACATGGAAGTGTTTTTTTCGGGGTACCGATATAGGTAAATAGTGCATTAAATCGGAAATGGTTTACTTTAAGTCAATGCGGTTAGTGTAAAATATTTAGGAAGGCTTACTTTTGAAGTATATTATATTTTCATTTGAGAAAAATGGCACATATACCTTTATTATGGTATTGCCGGTAATTAATAAGAAAATGCGATCTTTCCAATGTTTAACGGAATGGTTCTTGAAACTTATCAATCACTGAGACCACGATATTTAGCTATCGAAATACCAAATACACAGTTATAAAGGTATATGCATCTTCTCCATGTTGCATCAACCATATGCATCTAGGGTTATTGATTGTCATAATAGGCCAATATTAGTGAAGCACCGTAATTCATGAAATGTTCTATCATTTTATTTGCCGTAATAATACTAATATTTTTTTACAAGATGGCGGACGAAGATCAAAGTCTGAAATTTTTGTCGGTTTAAGGCATCAAAGGTGGGGATATTGAGAAGAAAAAATATTCTTTTTCGTGAAAAGCTTTAAAAAAAAAAATAAAAACACAAAATTTTCAGTTTTGGAATTTTTCTATTTTGTTATTTTGGTGCAATTTTTGGTTCATTTTCTAATGCTAATCCCCAACTACAATTGAAGATATTATTAGCAGTTAGAAATAAAACACGTTGGACTATTGTTGACTATGAATTTAATTTATTTGTAATAATATAAAGAACAGTGAATAGTCCAACATGTTTTATTTCTAACAATTTTCTTGTTCAAAAAAGTCTCTTATTTAGCACTGGTATGCAGTGTTAAATTTATCAATCTTTCCCCACCTATACTAAACCAGCCACTAGGTCAACCAAATCAAAGCATGACTTATTTGTAAGGTCTTCCTTATGTCACCTAAATAAATGAAACGTTTAAAAAATAAAATACAGACATATATTTAGTAAATCAATTATAGCATTTTCCAGCATGCAATAGGCCTACAGTTATGAATAATTATTTTTGAGTCACCAACTAGACTATCTAAAACCCAACAAAAAACTAAAAAACTTAATTAGAAATAAAGGAGCACTAAAACTAAAATAAAATGGCAGGGAAACACATTACAAAAACGTTGAACAAGAAATGTATTATTTATTATTTCAACGTGGTTGATAATTAGTAAAAAAGCCCCATAACCAACGCCAAGGAGTCACCAAATGGGCCTTTTTTTAAACCAAAATGGGGTCTTTTTTTGTTTGTGGAAAGGTTAAACCACCAGAGTTCAAGCGTATTGTCTGTCAGAAATAATACGAGCATACTAAGAGAGAAAATACATTTGTGGAAAGACATAACCACTAGAGCTCATGCGTACTACGAGCAAGCATAGATATGATGCGATAGTATATTATGACGAGAGAAGCCACAGAAGCCTAGAAGTCTTTAATGGTGTGGTAGGTCTTGTTGCACGGAAAAATACACAGGGCGATGTCATCACAGTCAGGACACATGTAGCTAGTTTCCTTCCGACTGCCATGCTTCTTGCATACTACACATCTACGCGACGGGTGTTGCTCATTGCCAGTAGGAGGAATCATCTCAACGAAATGGCGTCCTTGCAAACGAAGCGGTGACGGCACCGTCTTTCTGCAGTGTGCCATTCAGACGGGACATGATGTTGTTGTTCCAGAAGTTCCGCAGTTACCGTTTCTTGGAACTCCAATAACTAGTTTTTTCAGGGCGAAAGGCAGCGCCAGTCGATATATTGGTGACATTTTTTGTACAAGTTGAAACAGCTTCTTCAATATTGGTCCCGGATATTGGGTGAAACTTTCAACAAACTCGGTATACATAAATTAGTCGATTTTTTATAACGTGAAATCAAACATTTTGTTCTTAGTACGTTTGTAGATTGGGAAAAGACACAATTTCTCAAGTAATTTGAATTAAAATGTTACCAAAATCGATTCAACGATTTGACAATTGCGCAACGAACACACACATACAGATAGTTAGTAAGTCATACACATATTAATAATGACCGACAGTGTTGGCTCGGGCGCTAAGCGCTCGACTCTGATTCGGGAAGTCCCGGGTTCGAATCCCATCGAGACCGGCAATCCTGACTGAAGGTTTTTTCCGAGGTTTTCCTCAGTCGTTAAGGCGAATGCAAGGGATTGAGTCCTCTAAAATAGCCCTCGGACATCCCTTCACAATTTCCTATCCGCACATATATCCTAGTTCACCTGAAGAGGGGCTAATTGCACACTATAACAGGTTTCCCACGATAAAAATTTATATGGCACTATATGCGAGTCCAGGTTTCTGAGTTCGAGTCGAGTCCGAAACGTGTACTTAAAATAACTCGAGTATCGAGTCCAAATTCGAGTCCGAGTACTTCGTTTAATTTCTAAAATTTCACTATATTTATTAATTTACAATATGAACAATACTAATTTTATTTATTGATGTTTGTCTAAATGTAGGCACCAAACGTGAAGACAGAGTACCATCCAATTCATTTTTAAATGTAACTTCTCTCTAAATCATTTTAATGGTCAGCATCAAGCACAAATATTAGGGCTAGGCTATGACATTCAGTAAGTGATATTACATGAAAATGTTGAAACTAACATAATAGTGACGAATTTTTATTATTTTTGCCCAAAAATAGTTCAAAACTTCCAAAATGAATATAAATTTGTATCAAAAGACCCAGGTTCCTATTATGGCTAAGTAGTCAGCATTGGTAAGGTGGCGCCACAAATATCTCGTTGGTCTTGTTGTAAGCGTATCTGCTTTCAATGCAGAAGGTCCAGGGTTCGCTTCCCGCCAGAGTCAAAACTTTTGATTTGGACTTAAGTCCATCAGTTCTTGTCTTAGGAGTTTGTAAACGGTGACTTTGGAGCCGTCCTAGCAACGAAGCACATAATAAATTTCAAAGTTGTTCTGAATCGGCCTTGTTGATTCTGGCGTTGATTCGCGGGTGTTCGCACTGTCCATACCACTGATTGCTATATTTCCTATTAAAAAATATCGATCTTTGTCTGGTTATCGCTCACACTCGTCGATTGCGTCGGGGCCTGCAGGGTTGGCTTGGTCGCTTTGATTTAAAGTCCCCCACTGAAAATCAGTTATATAACTGAGTGGCAGACTCTAATAAAATTTATTTATTTTATTTATTTTATATATAGGCCTAACGATTTTTACGTTTTCACACACGTGCACGACCCGGCACCTCCACCAAAATCATTAATAATACTCGCACACTCCGATAGAAAATTAATTATCTTCTTGAAAGTGGAAGAACTATTTCATTGTCTCTACTATTAGTATTAATCAGAGGAGTGTATTTTTAAAGTAAAACATTATCCTTCCATGCACGGTATAGTTAAGAAAATACCAGGACACTTTCTCCCCAAATTGCAAACTGGTACAAATACGTCATTTTAATGAGTCTCTCGGGACACCGGTACAAGTGTTCTGAAAACGCTACTGTACTGGTCAAACCGGTACGTCTGGTCACCTTATACTTATACTGAGCTGCAGAAGGTGTTAAGTATTTTGTATACCCTGCTTCTACATTTAGACAGTCGAACGCGAACGCATCTCTAGAATCAATTTATTTTTATGATAAAACAATTTGAAACAAGCAAGTTGCCTTTATGAGCAGACTGCCTGTTCGATTGAAAGACTGCCTCATATATTATATAATAACATTTTCATTGTGCCAGCTGCCATAGTAAATATTAATGTAAAATACATCCTTGGACAAAAACAATATAATTAACCCATATTGGTCATTGAAAACTAAAATACAAAATAAAAAGTATAATAAAAAATTAGCATAAGTTCCATTTTAACATTTCAATATAACGATCGCACTAGTACCATAATATTGATGTTGAGAGTAAAAGCCATTTAAAAAAAGGAATTTAACTACCCGCCTCTAACTACATTTTTTAAGAGTTTTTTTTAAAACGAACATACTTCATACTGCAACAATTTCGCGCGCCCTTTGAACTGATCAACTTATCATTCATTTATAATGTCTTTACCTTATGCTGGTATGAGAAAAGGTTTATTTCTTAAAAGTTGGGGATTATTTTTAGAAAATGAACCAAAAATTGCACCAAAATAACAAATAAAAATCCAAAACTTGAAAATTTTGTGTTTTTATTTTTTATTCTTTAAAGTTTTTCACGGAAAAAATAATTTTTCTTCACAATATATTGATGCCTTTAAATGACAAAAATTTCAAACTTTGATCTTCGTCCGCCATCTTGTAAAAAAATATTTAGTATTATTTACGGCAAATAAAATGATGGAACATTCCATTAATTACGGTGCTTCATTAATAATGGCCTATTATAACAATCAATAACGCTAGATGCATATGGTTTGATGCAACATGGAGTAGATTGCATATACCTTTATAACTGTGTATTTGGTATTTCGATAGCTATAATATCGTGGTCTCAGTGATTTGATAAGTTTCAAGAACCATTCCGTTAAACATTGGAAAGATCGCATTTTCTTATTAATTACCGCATACCATAATAAAGGTATATGTGCCGTTTTTTTTAAATGAAAATATAATATACTTCAATAGTAAGCCTTCCTAAATATTTCTACACTAACCGCATTGACTTAAAGTAAACCATTTCCGATTTAATGCACTATTTACCTATATCGGTACCCCGAAAATAACACTTCCTTATGCCTGGTTAGCGCCGCGGGAGCTGCACCGAAACTCGGGGAATAATAACAACGATGCTATGAAGTTCACGTTCCAGAGTTCAACCAGCGACAATGTTTTAGCCAAAGAATCAGGCTAATAGCAATGCAATTTTTTTTTGGTATTTCAACAATAAATGCATTTAAAATTGAACTAAAGTGCGGTAAATCATTTTTTACTGTAATTTTTGACACTTTTTATTAATTTGCGACTCTTAAATCACAATATGTATTTTGATATTTTGTTTGCAAATTCTAATAGACGTTGTTAATTCACATTTTTTAAGACCAATTTCCAAGACTCTAACCCATAAAATGCCAAAGATACATATATTTAAGTGTGTTTTTAGGTTTTGTTTCACAAGTTTGGCGTTAGTCTTTTGGTTTTGACCAACTTCCGGTGAACTAATTTTGGCCTACTTTATACTGGAGATGTGTCATAGTGTTGAGAACATATTCTGAAATTTGTAGCCTGTTGTGCGAAAAATAAACAAACTTCTACAGTTGAAGAGCTAGCTTTTGATAATCTTCAGCTATTAACTCTACTTCCAGTTTGAACAGAGCGCCGTATACTTTGTGTTTCGTCTGGTCCTGAGTTTGAACATTCAGTTGCGCGTTATGACCTCACGGTTGACGGGCCCTTAATAAAATAAACTTAAAGCATTCAATAAGTAAATATTTACTTGTAAATCTTTGATGTTGAACTGAATGCTTTAAGTCTATTTTTTTTAAGGGCCCGTCAACCGTGACGTCATAACGCGCCAGTGAATGTTCAAACTCAGGACCAGACGAACACAAAGTATACGCGCTCTGTTCAAACTGGAAGTAGAGTTAACACGGTATTGCTTGCGACTCTCACGCTACCGTGTAAATAAAACTTTTAAGAAAGGATGGTTGGTGTGGGTGACTAACCAGTTTATTAGATTGTGCTATAGGTAACTGATAAGAAGGTTTATTAAAAGTCCACCTCACCAAACATCAGAAAGTAAGAACGGAGTATCTTAATCCCCGAAACTAGAGGCGAGCTCTGGCAATCGTCGTCGGGGACCTTGCCCTTCCTTTGACGATCCCCCGGCGACGATGACAATGACACAACGAACGATGACAAAAACGATGACAACCGTGACGGGGAGAACCCCCTTTCCTCCCTAACCCGTGGCTGGTTCTGACCAGCATGGGGTCCTCCCCCCCCCCTTGGTTAGAGTGGTGCATTATGACCTAACGGTTGACGCGTCCTTAATCCAAATAAACCAAAACCAGGCCGGATAATGTTGCCTTGCGCACGCCATTAGATCTATCCCAGACATATGATTAGCTTCTTTATTCATATGAAACGGCGAAAAACCATACTTATTTTATAATTTAAAGTTAATTTACTTATCAATAAAAATTCAAAATCAAATAATTATTTTCCTTTTCTTTTTTAAATTAATATTTTTCAATCCTATTATTTTAGTAAAATTATTAATTATAATAAAACACTGTTATAAAATAACGTTAAACATTGAAAGATTAAAGTGGATTTATTGATATTTAAAGAAAGATAAACACTAATAGGCTAGGCCTAGCACACAGACATTTGTGACAAGATGACAACACAGGAAGCAATGGTGCCTGTGGGTAATAGAGTTATTTCCTGTTTGTAGTTCATACAATCTAGCACCAGGGCACTGGCATAAGGCCCTAAAATTTAAATTTTGAGCGGCTATGGCACATTTTTTACACTCCCCCCTGCCATAGGCCTAGTTTTAATTTACAAGAGTCCCAAATTCTTCACACACCATCCGTGCTTTGCAGGGGGCAAACTTTTGGTCATGATGTCTGCGATCATTTCTTCGGGTGGTAGGAAATTTCATAGAAATATGTCCCTCTTGCCCCTTCTCCCTGACAAAATGATGCTGGATATCGATGTACTTTGTACGCCCATGTAGTGCTGCATTCGATGTAAGTTTGATGGCGCTTTGGTTGTCGCAGCACACTACGATGTGTTGTGGTGACCCCCAATGGGTAATTCATTCAGTTCGTTTCAGCCATGTTGCTTCTCTGGCAGCTTGGCTGTGTGCCATGTACTCCGCCTCGGTTGTTGAGACGGCGACTGTCGGTTGCTTTTTTGCTTCGCCAGCTAACTGCTGCACCTGCGAGCTTGAAAACGTAGCCGGACATCGATTCCTTGTATCGATATCATTGACCCAGTCGGAGTCACTGTAGGCTTCCATTTGTTCTCCGGATGCTCTGCGATAGACGAGTTTCTTTTTTGCAGTCCCTTTTAGATAACGCATTATGCGCTTTACTGCCTCCAGTGCGCTTGTCCCGGGTTAGAGTTGAACTGACTAACGACAGAGACAGCGTGCGCGATGTTCGGGTCTGGTGGCCATCGCAGCATACATTGGGCTGCCGACAACACTCAAATATGGTATTTTACCCATAGCTTCTCTTTCTGCGTCTTCCGCAGGTTCCATACCTTGGTAAGTTTCTGATTATGGTCCAAAGGAGTAGATACTGGCTTTGCTTCAGACATGTTGAATCTTTTCAATATGTTGTTGATGTAGCTTTCTTGGCTTATTTTCAATCGTTCCAGCGTCTCTGTCCCTTGTTTTTTTAATTTCCGAAAACAGTGGTGAATTGTTTTTATTTACTAAAATTCAGAAATTTTAAAAAATTAAAAATGAAACTAACAACTATTAAACTATTGGTCCCATGTCTTCATCCTCGAACTTGGCCGCTAGTCGTTTCTTCAGCTGTTTTAAATTTATTATGTTTTTCCGATGACACAATAAGATCGTCAATGTAAACACAAACAATGATTTTTGCATTTCTTATTGTACCATGGTATAGGCACGGGTAAAGCTGTTTTTTTGTTCGAGCCCAATACTCCTTTAACTCGGTATCAAGTTTTTCATACCATATCGGCTCGACTGTTTGAGTCCATACAAGCATTTCTTTATTTACATACCTTTTGCTTTTTTTAGGTTCAATGTAGCCCTCGGGTTGTTCCATATATATGGCCTCGGGAAGTTCCCCCAGTAGAAATGCCGTAATTATGTCAAGTTGATGAACCTCCAGGTCATTCTCAGCTGCCAATGCGAGAACTGTTCTTAGGGTGTCGAACCGTACGACCGGTGAAAAGGTTCATCGTAATCTATCCCTTTCCTCTGCGTGTATCCTTTAGCTACGAGCCTAGCTTTATTTTGGGCACACCTCCCCTTCAGCATTGACCTTTCGTTTGAAGACCCATTAACATTTAATAGCTTTGGTTCCCTCTGGTAAGTTAACGAGGTCCCAAGTCTCATTATGTCGATTGATTTCATCTCTTCATCTGCTGCCTTTTTGCCATTGTGTAGCCTCGCTCCCACTAAATGCTTCTTTCAGGTTCTCTGGGCTCGTATTTTATGAGATGTACATACTCGTCACCGAGAATTCTTGTCGGACATCTTTTCCCGTTGTGACTTTCTTTGGCTCGAACACGGTTTCTTGTTCATTCTCAATATCGGCGTCCTCTTCATTATCTTCTGCGTTGGCATTAGCATCATCTTCGTCATCGACATAAGGACTAGCTGTGCTCCCACTTGATCCGGCGACGACATCGTCTTTCTTTCTCATCATCTTCAATGAAGATCCCGTCTCTTGATATGATCACTTCTTTGTTTCATTGTTGATCAATCGGTAGCCCTTGCTTGTGTCAGAGTACCCGACGAAGATGTGCTGGGAAAGACTTGGCGTAAAGTTTCCTTCTATTCTTTTTTGGAATGTGAACATAACGCCTTGCAGCCAAACTTTTCTCAGATGAGCCAGGTCCGGTTTCTGTCTTGTCCATGCTTCTTGTGGGTTATACCGTTCACAGCTCCCTGTCGGTGATCGGTTGTTAGGTAGGTTGCAGTTTTTACTGCCTCCCCCCAGAAGCTTTTAGGTAATTTAGCTTCCTCAAGCATGCAACGTACCCCTCTACTATCTTTCTGTTTGCTCTCTCAGCAACGCCTTTTTGTTCTGGGTTCCGCGGCACAGTAGTCTGAGAGCGTTTCCCACGTTTCTTAGATGGTCAATTAGAAATTTATTAATGTACTCATGGCCATTGTCTGAACGCAGGATCTTGATCTTCATACCGCTCTGGTTCTCAACTTCCGCCTGATCCCAAATTGAAGCGTTCATAAGTTTCACTCTTCTCCTTTAGAATGTCACACTTGGTCCACCTTGTCTTGTCATAAATAAATGTTAAGAAGTATCTTCCTCCTCCATGGATTCTTCGCTCATTGGTTTCCCCACAGGTCGGTGTGAAAAAATGCCTAGTTTTTCTTGAGCTCGGACTGTCTTAACTTTTGGAAACAGGGTACGATGCTGCTTTCCCAGAGCACATTCTACACAAGGTGAAGTAGGAGGCTGTCCCATTACTAGGCCGTTAGCCATACCATCTGCTAGCCGCTTCATTCCGCCTGGGTGAGGTGGCCTAGGGGTTTGTGCCACATTGTGTACTCCGGTTTGTGACCCCTACAGCAGGGGATGTTTTGCTAAGGCACTGTTAGTCTCCGGAGTGGTCTAGCTTATACAAAGCCACCAGTTTGCTCGCAGTTGCTATGACGTTTCCCTCTTCATTATGGATCTGGCCCGTTTATGTTTTGTAAACACAACCTTGTAGTCTTTATCTGTGAGTTTAGCCACTGATAAAGAATTAGTTTTGAGCGATGGAGCATACAGCACATACTTTATTGATGCTTCTCGTATTGATCCATTAACCGAAATGGTTGGAGCGACATTACCATTTCCCATAGATGGAGCGGTCGTACCATCGGCCATACATAATGAAGATGCTTGACCTTCTTTGGGTTGCGTCAAAAACCCTTCAAGTTTATTTGACATGTGCTTAGTCGCCCCTGAGTCAACGCACCAGTCTTCAGCCGTGTGTACATTTCGATTACCTGTTGTCCCAAGAACTGTAGACTTAGGCCTATGCTTTTCGTCTTTCTTGTCACCTTTAGAACCCTTTTTTTTTTATCGTGATTGCAATCTTTAGCGTAGTGTCCAGCTTTACCACAGTTAAAGCATTTAAACTTCTTGATACTAGGGTTTGTTGCTAGAGCAGATTTATCAGGGAATGGACTCACCTCGCTGACGTCTCGTTTCTTCCTGTAGCAATTTAGCTCGGAAAGACGTCAGCGTTCAGTTCCTGACCACAATTTTCAAGTGCAATTAACAAGTGGGTCAAATGAGTCTGGCAAGTTGGATAGTATTATTATTGCCCGCTCATCATCGGGCGCTGCTGCATCAATCGAACTGAAACTGTTGAGCAACAGCCAAAATCTTGTTCAGATAGTCCTCCATATTTTTGCAGTGTTGGACTTGATGCCATTAAGTTCACGGCGTAAGTGAATTTTCCTTACTAGGCCTCTGTCTTCAAAAGGGTGCTTCTAATTTAAGCCATGCTTCACGGGCAGTTTTTTACATGTACTTACATGTATGTAGAGATGAGGCTTAAGCCCTAGGGCTTAGAGTGGCAAGTGCACGCTGGTCTATATTCAGATTGGTTTCAACCTGTAGATCAAAGTCACTGGGTCGATTGCTTTCCACAATTTATCACGACTAATTTTCATTCTCATGCCAAATTTTCCATGTATTATAGTTGCGATCGCCCTCCAGTCTCTCTGTTAAAAAGGGCCTAGGTTAGCCGCCATGTGCTCTAATAAACGTAACAGTTTTTGTAGTTATTTTAGGTTATCTATTATCTTTCCGCTAGATTTAAGCAATATCAATTTAGCAATATCTGGGCCCATAACCTGTTATAAAATACGTTAACATTTAAAGATTTTAAAATGGATTTATTGATATTTAAAGATAGATAAACACTAATAGGCTAGGCCTAGCACACAGACATTTGTGACAAGATGACAACACAGGAAGCAATGGTGCACTGTGGTTATAGAGTTATTTCCCGTTTGTAGTTCATACATCTTGCACAGGTAGCACTGGCATAAGGCCCTAGATTTAAATTTGAGCGGGGGGTATGGCACATTTTAACAAAAACACTATAAACTTAATACATACACTAACAATATCTCGGGTGGCACAATTTACCTTACCGGTTGAAGCGCCCTAATATCTCACGTCGTCGTGAACTTGGTTCTGTTCTGCTTCTAAATTTTCATTCAATACGGATATTATAAAATCCAGCCCGACCGGGATTCGAACCCGGGATAAGGCGAAATACCTGGAATGTGCGAGGCACGGGTTTAAATCTCGGGTCTGTCAAAATATTTGTGTAGTTCCTGGGTTGTATTAAATATAACCATCTCAGATTCTACACTTCATGAGTAAAAATAACTACCACTCACAGTAGGCCCTTCTCAATCACTAAATTAGGTACTTGATAATAATTGTTACTAGGCACCGGGTGGGGGTTTACCCAGTATCTATGCTAGGCACTCACGGCCTATACATTGAAGATTAAATACTAACCAAGGTCATCTAAATCTCTTGTGGACATCAAGGGAACCTTGAACATAACTACTTTGCTGCAACTGTCAGATGTCCAAGTGCATTGACATAAATGACAGCTTCCAGAGGACTGTGAATACCTTTTGTTTTTGTAAACTATAGAAAGTTTGTATTTAATATAAGCGCTATTAAATTTTTTTTTATTTTATTATTTGTATTATTTATTTAACAATTTCTTTGGTACTGCGAAGGTCACACATAAATTATCCTGCTTGCCCGGCTAGGAAATGACCCTTTAATCGACACTATATAAGTTCTAGCTCATTAGTTCGCACAAGATTAATTAGAATTAAAATTATCAAGATCTAATTTATGCCTAATCATCAATTAATTGGAAATCAATTAATATCCTTACTTCAGATCATACCCTTTTCCTTGCCTCTGGGTGGGAGCCGTCCCTTGGGCGTCTCAGGCGTCCTGCGCGTGCGGCAACAATGCCTATACCCCGGGTAAGTGTGAGGGATTGTCGGGAATGTCAAACTACAGTGATAATTCAGCATTTGATTGAACAATTTCTGGTTCACTATTGAACATTTGTATATGGTGATACAAATAATCACACTACCTACCTACCTATCTACGCAGCTCGTTATTCCTATTTGTTGCGACTAAAACTAGACAGACAATAATTAAAACATTTTAAAATTGATTCATTCAAAAGAAATACATTTTATAATTAAATAAAAAAAACTGTCGTATGACAGGTAGGCCTACTTAACCATCGGCCGTAGTGTCTGTAATCCGTTTTTTGTTTTTTGCTTTATATGATGAGTTGATGAAATGACGTTTTTGTATGTGCACTTATACACTGTTGGTATCACTATCTTGATGCACAAGGGATGTATTCGCCATCTTGATGCGGTACGTAGTTGTGTTCGAGGGCTATTGTGAACACTGATATGACTGGTGTCCCATCCTGGCTTGTTAAAAACCCACTCTGCTCACCGATTGGTCCCTCTTTAGACGAGTATCTCGTAGTTCAATTTGTTATCAGCATTAAATGGCATATGCTTGCTCATTTAATGCGTAAATTATGTTAAAGAATCGATTGTCCTTTAATAGTTGACGGTTTTCAAAAATATTAAGAATTTTGGTTGTTGTCCGTGGACGCGTATTGTTTACAATGACGATACAATTATGTACTGCACATAAACTGCTGTGACAGTAACACTTGGACTGGTTGCCGTTGGCATTACACGTTGAAAAACTGATACAATTACTTTACACTGCACATAAAACAGATGTAACAGTGACACTTGAACTGATTATCGCTGTTTTTATTTACTACAATTCAGAAATTAAAAAAGTCCGCCCCAACCGGGAATCGAACCACGGATTTCCCACATTTCAGGTGAGCGTCTTAACCACGAGACCATCAGGACGGGTACATTTTAATCTCTGAATTGTAGTTACGCTGATTATAACGCTTTAAAACTGATACAATTTACTTTATAGTCCCTACTCTCCTCTAGACTCTAACACACTTATAACCAGACCTTCCGTAAATACCGGTACGGTAACTACTCCGAGACAGTAGGACCTCTAAACGTTAATATCGCGACCACATGCTCAAGGTGGCACCCGTCAGAGAATAATCACGTCCACTCAAGGACCAACACAGCCACGCGACTCTCCACCCCGACTACTTGACTTGAGCAGCTCTCCGTTTTACCAAAATACCAGTCTGGTCCCTCATGAACACAGTCATCGCCCCTCAGGTTCCATGGAACTGGCCAATTAAATACTCGGTCCTACTCAACTTGAGATCCTCCATCCCATAAGGAAAATGCATGGACTTATGCTCTTTGTGTAGGTATCAAGTTAACTCGACCCTTATTATATGTTCAAAACTAGCTTCAACCTGCGTCGCATTGCAATACCACGAAGTGAGAATAAATCAGCAAAATAGGCCAGCACTGCGCTTGACTGAACTAATCTCCTGGACTGAACGTCTCCAAGCCAGCTTAGCTACGCGACAAGTATTATCTAAACTCAGACAACTGTCGGGAGGGCACATCTTGTCCTTTCACTCGTTTCTTTGAAATCAATTATCTATGGTGGACTACGTGTTTGGTCGGCTGTTTCCCTGGGCCCCGATTCATGTACATTTATCCCGGGTATAAGTGGTATAAGGACGGTATAATGCAGGACATGGCAGGATAAGGCCTGGTTAAGTCTGAGCAACTCTCATCCAATCAGAAATTTTCAATCCAACAACAAGTACAACAAATGTTTTTTCCACTGCATTCCACAGCCATGTAAATCAGCAGATTTGCAAAAGAACACTAAAAATTTGCACCATCTTTTGTTTTACATTTTTATTTATTGACAGAAGATTGCGTGAGATCATTAAAAGAAAAGAAAAGGCGTATTATTGCCGTAAATTTTGGAGTAGCCTAGGACTATCATACTATTGTTCATCTGCATAAGGCTTTTAGTAATCAAAACTAGTTATTTGTGCGGGTTGTGTGTCAAAACAAGGTCGTGCAGGCCTAGGGTTGCCTAGGAGAGGCCAAGGGCTTGTCAAACGTGTTATGTGAGTATTAATTTTACCTAGTCCTATAGCCTAATCGAACTTTAGGCCTACACTGTTGTATTATGAATAATTTTCTACATCTGGGCCTAGGCCCGAGACGGTTTCTGATTTGTTTTATGAGAGTAATGATAACTTTTCTCGTTTTACACATAGACGCAAAATTTAAAATGTCCGCCATCTGTTTACATATTTTCTTATCCCCGTGCGAGGCGGGATAAGTCTTCATGAATTGGATTCGGAGTTATGCCGCACTTATACCACCTAACTCTGCTTATACCGGGATAAAAATGTACATGAATCGGGGCCCTGTGAAATAAGCTTCGAGAGACTTATAAAGCCTTGAACCTAGCCTTCGATGCATCTAGAAAAATCTCCAGTTGTGAAGATGTTCCTAACTAAATCAATATTAATTTGTATTAACATTGATTGCCAAATAAATTGAGGTTTAATTACGTGGATGAAATTAGATGGCAATGAGATATTGATTACCAATTATAATTAAAGTTGACTTGCAAATCTTATTATGCAAATCCAGGAAAAATGAGTTGATATGCAAATTCTATATTGAAAATATGTATCTTCAAAGGTTTGAAGTAGCCTACACACCTTGACCTTGACAAAAGAAAAAAAAATAAAAAAAACACATTCCGGATTTTTTTCTCCAATGTAGTAGAAAGGAATCTTCGCTTCGCTCATCCAAAAAATTGTAATCAATTATAATTAATTGGATGAGCGAAGCGAAGACTTCAATTTCACTGACCCCCCAAAAAATTTGGCTTGGGTGTTTTTTTTTTTTTTTTTTTTTGTTTTTTTGTCTTTTCGCTCTCTACCGGGCAAACGGCATATGCGATCTTGATGAAAATTTGACACGACCTTCGAAATCTCTGAACTTAGATTTGCTACGTTTTTGGGTACAAACTAAGGAATATTTCTTATGAATATCGTACTTTTACGATTTTTTTTGACTTTTTGTGCGATATTTTCGTGCTATTTGGGCCAATTCTGACCAAACGGGTAGGGCCACAACTTTCATATTATACATGGACATTAAGGTTATGGTGATGTAGTACATTTTGAAATAAAAACATGAAAAAGTTAGCCAGAATCTATAGAAATAAAGCTTTCAATATAAGTTTTTTGATTTTTGTGCGATATTTTCGTGCCATTTGGGCCAATTCTGACCAAACGGGTGGGCTACAACGTTCATATTATACATGGACATTAAGGTTATAATGATGTAGTACCCTTTTGAAACAAAAAGTTGAAAAAATTAGCCAGAATCCATAGAAATTAAGCTTTTAATATGAGTTTTTTACGGTAAATAATACCAATTGACAAGAAACAATAGAAACTTGACAACAATCACCTACAATGCGTAGGCAACAAAACAAAGCACTTGCAAAAGTAAAGATATCCCAAGCAAACTAAAAACTTTAAAAAGCTCATCCATCAACGCGGCGGGACTTTAGCGTTTTCCTAGTAATAATAAAACTATTGCGCACTATTTTCTTAGGCAGGGCACCAGAAATGCGTTATTCGCCGCAGCCGCGTAGGAAAATAATGTTTTATATTTTAGAGGGCTGTGGATAAGGCATTGTTGAGAACAGACGCCAATTTTTGTCTGTCTTGATTGGATTTCACACCTACAAAGTCGTGTTTGATTTATCTGGACTAAATTACATTTAATTTTGTGAATCGGAAAGAAAATTAATCACAGTTAGTCTTGATAACGATCGATAAAGTTCTCTCGAGTTTGAAGGATGTTTGTAGGGCGACCTGTTCTTTCAGATATGTAGGAATCTTGGATTTGGTCATCGGTTTATTGTCTGGGCTGGTTGTTTTTTCATCTGCCGACAATATTCAGCAAGCCAGACATCGATATTTTTAAAGTTATTAACTTTCCTCTTGTAGCTCATGGATTTCAACGCTCAAATACCTATTTTTGTTCTATTCCTGTGGACGTGAGTACTTTTCAAGGTCACTCTCCCTGCGATCGAATGCTGGTTCTGTCCATCACATGCATGCAAGAATTTGGCCCGGAACATGGCTCTGTTAATCATAAATGCCTTGGAAGAGATAAAATCCATCTCGCAAACAAACAGCTAGTACAGAGGGGAGTATTCCCTGAAACTAGAGGCGACTGGCAGTAGTCTTCGGAAACCAACCCCCCCCCCCCCCCAAACCCATGACGACCTCCGTAAGACTCAAAGACGATGACGACCGCGATGAGAGAACCTCCACTTTCCTCTCCCTACCCGTGGCTGGTTCTGACCAGCATGGACCCCCTCCCCATATCACCTAGGCTAGAGTGGCGCAATATGACTTAACGGTTGAAGCGCCCTTCATCCAAACAAACACACAATACCAAATTTAAATTAGAAAGCTTTGTATAAAACCCAGGTTTCTAGTTCATTAAAGGAATTGTCTTGGTTTGCATAACAGGCTTCTCAGAAGGTACCTTGATTCAATTTCAATCAAATAAAAAAAAAAATAGGTTGCTAAGTCATATAGTACTTGCATAACAACAGATTTGCTAAAGCTCTGCGGAGCGCGTGACCCGCCGATGGTGACGTCACTTTACGGCCACCGCCAGGCTGCGTAGCATACAAGGTCCCCTGTATCTACTCCTAGCGGAGGTTGCCATCGGCCTGTGCGCGGCAGCGAAGCCTAGCGGAAATCCAGTGGACCTTGCGTAGCATAGAGCTTGCTGCATATACATCCCGCGCGGATACGATCTGTTGGAGAACCATGGACAGTCCCAATGTGGAATGTTTTTGTGTTTTGAAAATTCAATTGACACTTAAACTAAGAGCGTCCTTCATAATATATTTTCACAATGAGGGGTTCATTGGGATGAAAGATAGTAATCTGTATTATTGTAGGTTGAGCTTGAGATATGCAGAGACTTGTATATAATATATATTTATTTGTATATATTCAACAGAACTTGGAATCTTAGTTTCTTTAAAATTAGTGAAATAATTACATAAATTTACAGACTGCACTCTAAGTAAAAGTAACGCATTGACACTCACAACTCGCACAAAATGTAAAATAAATTTATTATCGCAAACGAAATAAACTCACAAATCACAACCCAAATCACAAAATCAAAGATGTTCTTATGTATATAAATTATTCAACACAACTTGCTAGTTTCTATACAGCGAGTTCAATAAATTACAATACTTGGAAATAATTACGACTAGGAGTTAGCAGAACACAGACTTCACTCAAAGTAACGCATTGGCACTCAAACCTGGCACGAAATGTCAAATAAAATCACTATCGCAAATTGTATAAACACACTAATAAGTCTCAACCTAAATCACAAAATTACCGTCTGGGCCCGGGGTAGAATTGTCCCAGAGCATGGCTCTGCTAATCGTAAAAGGCGATTCAAGAGAAAAAGTCCACCTCGCAAACATCAGCTAGAAAGAGCGGAGTATCTTACTCCCCGAAACTAGAGGCGAGCTCTGGCAATCGTCGTCGGGGACCTTGTCCCCTTCCCTTGACGACCCCCCGGCGACGATGACAATGACACAACGAACGATGACAAAGACGATGACGACCGCGACGTGAGAAACCCCCCTTCCTCCCCTTACCCGTGGCTGGTTCTGACCAGCAAGGGCCCCTCCTCCCCCCCCCCCTTAGGCTAGAGTGGTGCATTATGACCTAACGGTTGACGCGTCCTTAATCCAAATAAAAAATACAATGTTCTGCACTGGCTTAATCGGACGAACTTGCCTTTGCCAAATAAATCGCTACACTGAAGGGGGTGACCGTCCCGACTAATGCTGAATAGCACGGTAGCAGGTAGCAGCAGCGAGGAGGGTAGCCGTATACTGACGTCACAACTATTTCGCGCGGGGTTGAAAGGAAGTCCCGTTAGAGCCACACTACCCTCAGACGAAATTTTTTACACATACCTTCTTTCCAAAAACACTCTAAACATTAATACAACAGATACTTGCTTGAAACTAAGACAATGTCTTTAAGTAAGCACTTTGAGTCTACGTCTAACTAGATATGGATCATATAAAAGCAGCGACCAACTTTCAACCTTTCTCATTCCATGTAATTTGTTAAACCATTTAACTGTCAAAAAACTTTAAGTATTTTCCATTTAAAGAATTAGTCTTTTGCTATGACTAAAAAGTTCATAACTTTAATTTCTCTTTTAAACTACGAAAACAAATAAATATAATACTCACAATAAATTGTATCCGGTTGAAGCTCCTTAGTTTTCACGTCGTCCTAGTGGTCCTATATACGGTCTGTCTCGTGCTCGACACCCATCCTTGGCAATACCGACTTCAAGTATACCGGGTTTCTTCGGTCGTTGGTTAGAATGCATGCAAGGGATTGAGTCCTCTTAAACATGCCCTCCGACATTCCCTCATTCCCCACAGTTTTCCTTCCATGGAAAGGGATGGAATTGGAATTGGAATTGGAATTGGAATTGGAATTGGAATTGGGGGGAGGGAGGAGGGGCTTAGAACAGGCTACAAGTGAGTTTTCTCTTTTCCTGAAATTCACGCTACAAAGAAGATTTCACTTACACTCACTACATCCACTCCTGGAAATATGAGTGTTTATTTCTGTTTATTTACCAAACACAATGAACCTTAAGATAATATTAAATTTAAAGAACCTGCAAGGAATCAATTAATGATAAATTAGACGTTCTTTTCAAATTTCTTATTGAAAGTTTTTTATTAAACAAAATTTCATTAACATCAAGAACATTATTTTTTTATTTTCAAATAAATATTTTCTTCTTTTTCCAATACGATCATCTTCATCATTATTATTTTCTTTCATAAACTAAGAAAACAATATAATCATCAAACACACCATAAACTCATTTCATTAACTTACAAGATGACACGCGGCGCAATATGACCTAACCGGTTGGCGCGCTCTAGTTTCTCACGTCGTCATTATTTTCTGTGAAGAAGATGGTCCTCGAGAAACTCTCCGCCTGCACTTGACGAAATTCACTACGACAACGACCACGTCGTGAGAACAACCCATTCATCCCCCTATCCGGGGCTGGTCCTGACCAGCATAAAAAAATGAAGCAAATTTTATAAAACAATATAATTATTACAAGCAGAAAAAAAAACTTCTGGGCCCGGGGTAGAATTGGCCCAGGAGACCAAGTCTTGAAACCACTCGTTTCGAGTCGTGAAGTGAGTCAAGTCACCTCGTCGAAGTCGCAAGCGACTTGGCAATATCGAATAGAAACACACCATGCGTTTGGAAACGACAAGCGAGTTGGAAATATTCCGAGTCGACTGGGTTTTCGCGACTTAAAGCTCCGCCCCCACAGCTCATAGAACGACCAATCACATAAAAATTTCGATTTAAATAATCGATGTTGTGAAGTATATCGATGCTTTAATCGATTGTGACGAACTTTCGATGCTATTATCGATTCTCACTTTCAATCAACTATCATAACACATTAGGCGTACTAAGCTAGGCCTACATATTTATTTCACTTAGTTTATTGTTATTATCAAATAGCGTATAGGCAATCGTACTCGCTATTTGATTATTTTTATTTTGTTTGTTTTATTTGTGTTAGTTTTCTAGGGCTAGGCCTAGCCTACCTATAATGCCAAAACACATTGCAAAAATCTGTAAAAAAATAGTAATTCGCACTAAAAAGCTATAAAAATATTTTCTGTCACAAATATTAAGTGAACAATAATTATGGGATTAGTAAAAAACAGTAAAAACGGTTTCCCAGACGGGATTCGAACCGGCGGCCTCTCGCGTGCACACAAGGCGGTCTAACCATTTAGCCGCGGCAACCACGGTGAATGGGCGGTCTAGAGCCATACTTATGCAGATGCAGGCTAACTTGCGACGAGCGTTTAACATTTGTCATGACAATTAGGGCAATTTAAATACTTTTAAAGCCTTCTGCCAATATTTCTGGAGTGTAATTTACGTCTCTATACATAAGATGTACCTTATAACTATTTATTTCGTCATTAAAAACTTTCGATGTGGCAGTCAAGTCGCTTATTGGAATCATCCACTCGCGAACAATACCTCGTGGTTTGAAACGTGAAACAATATTCGTTCCAAGTCACAGTGCGACTCGTGGCTTTGTCCCCAAAACTACCGATCTGGCGATTTTGATCGACTTGGAACGAAAACGCGACTCGTAACGATAGCGAGTGGTTTCAAGACTTGGCCTCCAGAGCATAACTCAGCTAATCGCAAAAGACGATTCAAGAGAAAAAGTCCACTTCGCAAACATCAGCTAGTAAGAGGGAATAAATAACTCCCCGAACTAGCAAACATCAGCTAGAAAGAGGGGAGTACGCTATATTTCTCCCCGAAACTAGATGCGAGCTCTGGCAATCGTCGTCGGGGACCTTGTCCCCTTCTTTTGACGACCTCACGACGACGATGACAATGACTCCACGAACGATGATAAAGACGATGACGACCGCGACACCCCTGGCTCACCCGTGGCTGGTTCTGACCAGCATAGGCTCCTTCTCATATCCCATAGGCTAGAGTGGCCCATTATGACCTAACGGTTGACGCGTCCCCTTAATCCAAATAAACACAAATACACACAGAAGTAACTCATTTCTTAAACTCAAAATATCACATGCGGCGCAATATAACCTAACTGGATTGATTACTGTCAAAATATTACTAATGAAGTATTTATTACAAGAACAATATGTCCAAATAATAAGAATAAAATAAATTATGATAAGCCTACATAAAACAATTTCGCACTATTTCCTTGTGAGGCGAACCTCAAAAGCGTTATTTGGCACAGCCTAGTAGGAACAAAATGTTTAGTATATAACAGGCGGTGGATAAATGCATTGTTGCTGAAACAACATCCAACGCCATCTTTACCCCGTCTGGGCCCGGGGTAGAATTGGCCCAGAGCATGGCTCTGCTAATCGTAAAAGGCGATTCAAGAAAAAAGTCCACCTCGCAAACATCAGCTAGAAAGAGCGGAGTATCTTACTCCCCGAAACTAGAGGCGAGCTCTGGCAATCGTCGCCGGGGACCTTGTCCCCTTCCCTTGACGACCCCCCGGCGACGATGACAATGACACACAACGAACGATGACAAAGACGATGACGACCGCGATGTGAAAACCTCCTTCCCCCCCTTACCCGTGGCTGGTTCTGACCAGCCTGGGCCCCTCCTCCACCCCCCCCCCCTTAGGCTAGAGTGGTGGCATTATGACCTAACGGTTGACGCGTCCTTAATCCAAATAAACCAAAAACTAAACCCCATCTTTGCCTGTCTTGTCGCATTTCACACTTTCCAAGTCAGGTTCAAATTCTCTGGACTAGATTACATTTCTGTCGTGTATTTTACATTACAAACGGTGTAAATATTTTTTTGGTTTATTTGCATAAGCAAGGGACTCGTCTTGATGAGTCAGTTGTGGGGGGGGGGAGGGGGGGGGGGGATAATGCCCACCTTGGAACGCTAACCTCATGCAGTTGTCGGGGTTGTTTGCCTCTATTCAATAGACGGCTGTGATGAAGAACATGTTTTGTTATGTACGACGCGCTACGATGAAGACGATAATTAAAAACAAACCCAGAAGAAAAACAACAATGTGAAGCAGTGCATAGATTTGTATCTTGTAAGCAGAAAAGCAGATTCATTATTCTGTATAGCCGAAACTTAATGCTAAGATTACCCCGATAGGGATGGATTTTTTAATTTCTATATATTTTATATTTTTTTTATTTATTATATTTATATTCTATATATATATATATATGGTTCCCGACTATCCAAATCAAGAAATTTATGCTTAGAGTTGAGTTTAGAATCAAAATATTCGTGTGAAGATCTCAATCGTAGCATATATTATGATAACTGCTACTAACTTTACATTTCTCATTCGAAGTTATATTTTGTTCAGTCAAATTTGACTCATAAGCAACTCATTCCAGTTTGTGATTTTAATAAATAAGTTCTCTTTTGCTATCGCATAACATCAAACGCACACAAATGCATTTTATTAACACATTCACGGCGGCGCAATGTAACCTGTCCGGTTGAAGCGCCCTAGTCTCTCCAGTCTATTAGATTGAGAAAACCTCTCTTGATCCTTAGAATGCTAGACATGTCAGAGTCCATCTCGCAAACATGTTTTGAATATAACAAATTGCGTAGTGTGATGCCCTCACTGAAAAATTAAAATTTGTCCACCTACGTCCCCGACTCTCACGTAGAGAAGAGGTGGTAGTGTCTAGAATTCGAATAGGCCACACACGTCTAGCTCACAAATATCTCTTAACAACAGAAAAGGCTATTCCCATATGTGACACATGTGATGTACCTTAACCGTTCATCATATTCTTGCAGAATACACCAAATAACACGCAATTTGATCTCTCCTAATCATAATATGAAGAACTTCTATCATATGATAACGGCGATAAACAATCTACATTTCTCATCCATAGTAATCTATTTAACAAATTTAATTCACATCATACACATTTCTTTCTTTCTTTCTTTTCATTCACAAACATAACTTTTATTTTTGCTATTACTTTCATCATCATCAATTTATTTTGTTATTTATACACTTAGAAAACAATCTTATCATGAAACACACCTGTATTAACTCATCTCATCAACTTTTTTATCACAGGCGGCGCAATATGACCTAATTGATTGATTTGTCCTAGTTCCTCACGTCGTCGTGAAACCTCTGCTCATTTGTAAAAATACGAAAACAACCACTTTTGTGCAGGCATTTGCAGGCCAACGCTTGATCCCGATTTTTGGGACTTTTTCTACTTTGTTAAGGACACGTAGGTATGTGCGAAAATTCAGCTTGTCCGAATTTTTGTTCTAAATCGTCCGAAATGGTCCTTAATTGCTTGGCTTATGGCGCATTATGATCTTACGGTTGACGCGGTTATAATCCATATAAACCTATCCCAAAAAATCATTTTATGTACTTAGAGAACAATTAAAATATTATAACTAAACTGCATCACAGGCGAACTGCTTCATCGCTGCAATTTCCAACACAAACGATGACAAAGACGAAGACGACCGCGACGATAAAAAGACTTTTTCCACCCCTTTCATGTGGCTGGTTCTGACCAGCATGGGCCCCTCCTCCCTATATCCCCTAGTCTAGAGTGACACATTGTGAGCTAACTGTTGAAGCGTCCTTAATCCAAATAACTAAACTATATGTGTTTATATAATGTCCATATTTTCAAATATGGTTGTGCATTAATTGTGATGGTGGTGTCGGTTCGGGTATTCTACATTACAAACGGTGTAAATCTTGTTTTGGTTTATTTTTATTTTACAACCAGCGGACTCGCGCGGGTCAGATGGGTTGGGGGAGTAGTGCACCTTGGTGCGCTACCTTGTGCAGTGTCTGGGTTGTTTGTATTTGTTCAATAATATATTTATTGGTCCTTAATTGATCATTACAATGATATTGGACAAGTCAACAGTAACACACAAGGAGAAAGCAATATAATACAACACAAAGATTTAAGATGTCAGGTGTTCATTGACGGAATAAAACGGATTGTTAGTTAAAAACCTCTTCAGTTCAGTCTTAAAGTTTATCACATTGTTCATCTTTAAGTATTTGGGCAGCTTATTATATAATTTAGCGCCAGAGATATCAGGTCGCATACAAAATAGGTTTAGGTGATGCTCTCCAATTTTAAAATTGTCTCTGTTCCTAGTAAAATGGTCATGGCAATCACCGTTTGTCGTTGTTAGCTTGTCATTATTTAAAACATATAAAATTGCAAATTGTAAATGTAAAGGCAGGGCAAAGTTAAAATTTCTAGGTCTTTAAATAACTCCCTGCAGTGGGCATAACTTTTGGCATTGGACTTATACCGTACAGCCCTTTTTTGTAGTCTAAAAAGTCTAATGGTATGGGGTGACAACCCCCAGCAGACAATCCCATACTGTAGTCTGGACTGGATATGTGCAAAGTAAACTAATTTGACAACACGTAGACTGCATACATCCATCAGTCTTTTAATAAGGTAACATCCACCTGCAAGTTTTTTACTCGCATAATTAATGTGTATGCCCCAGTCCAGCACATTGTCAACAAAAACGCCAAGACAATTAGTCACATCAACTTCAACAATAGAATGAGATTTAAGATACACAAGAGGACTTCTGTCAAAGAAAAAATTTTGTTTTGTTTTAAACTGCATCAACAATATTTATCAGCATCAATAAAAAGTTCATTATCATCACACCATACAACCATTTGATAAGCAGCCAGCCTGCTTTCAGAATACAACGACTCAAGATCAAGAATACTAATTAAGTCATTCGAATCACCTGCATATAGAGTAACTTTACCCATATTTACCGAATCAGTCAAGTCGTTTATGAAAACGATAAAAAACAAAGGTGATAGCACCGAGCCTTGCGGTACGCCTAAACTTAAGTTCACTTCTTTTGAAAAAGTTGTTTCTAATTTACCAGCTATACAAACAATGTGGCTACGATCTTCTAGGTACGATTTTATCCAGGAATGAGGTTTCCCCGCAATTCCCAGGAGCATTTCATGATTGACACTGTCGAATGCTTTAGAATCGTCATAAAATAAACCTATCACTTGTTTGCGTTTGTCAATAGCCTCAATTACATGAGAGAAAATATCACACAGTGCGGTCGTAGTGGACTTCCCCTTCACAAAGATAGATGGCTGCTTTGAAGAACATGTTTTGTTATGTACGACGCGCTACGATGAAGACTATAGTTAAAAACACACGAGAAGAAGATAAAAAAAAAAAATATTCTTTTTTAAAAAAAATACAATAAACCATTTACAATGCCAGGGGCGCCGATTATGTGGGTGCTCAGGGGCTGAAGCACCCCTCAGATTGCACCCCTCCAAAAATCCTGACTAAAAGTTAGGCCTATAACTAGGCCTATCTAAGTTTTGAGGTATTAAAAAATAAAAAAATGTTTCTATTTTTCACTTGGAAGCAATCAAAGTGATTAAAACAATGTTTTTGCATTTTGAAATATTTTTGCAACTTTAATGGTAATCACAATTGAAGTAACGAAACAATATCCACTGTTACCCAATCTATCATCAACTGATTTTAGTTATTTGTAAGTTGTAAGCCTAGCTAATTTACTAATAACGTTATATTATTAAACAAGTATGGTTAATCGCATTGTGATTGTTAATTGTGCTTATGAGTACACATGCCCTTCTCCACTTCCATATGCTCGAACCGGAATCCCCACCAAAAGAGTGGCCATGCTCGACACTCGACAGTGCTCGCGCTGAGAACTGATATATATATGCTATGTATGCTAGAGCTAGTCAAACGTCAAACTCACTTGAGTCATGCAGGAAGGCTCATGATTGTTGGACGGGTCCGCGAACGTAATGATATGCATATTCGATGGTCGTAACATGGTCTATCTCGCACTTCCATATTTTTTTTACGGTTTTCTAGTTTTTACTGTAAAAAATTGCATTATTTTGGTAACATGATGATCTATCTCGTTAGTGTTCCAATTCTCTTGTTGGTAGTTTTCTAATTTTTGCGGTACAAAAACTACAGTATTTCGGTATTGCATACAGCCCCCTATTTTTGTCCAAAACGCACTAAATGCACTCTAAAAACGTGATTTTCAAGATTTTCGCCTGCGGCGCTAATATTGGGGGGCTCCGCCCCCCAAACCCCACGTACTTGGTCCCTTCTCCACGAAGTTGAGCACCCTTCGGAATTGTCAAAATCCGGCGCCCCTGTACAATGCAATATTACAAATAAAGACAAAAAAACCACTGCACATTAACATTCTCGAGAGAGAAAACAAGAAGCTGTAACACCCTGTGTGTGGGCAGCGCAGTAGAAAATTAAATTTAAATTGTAATCAAGGAGATATGATGCATAAAAAACATAATAATATAAGAAAATATAGTACTACAATACTTGTAGCCAAATTTGACTCAGATAAAACTCATTCCATTTGTCAATCAAATTACCAAATTTTCTATCGCATAACATAATTATATCAAACGCGCAAAAAATGCATTTTATTAACACAATTACAGGCGTCGCAATGTCACCTTACCGGTTGAAGCGCCCTAGTCTCTCACGTCTATTTTGTTAACACAACCTCTCTTGATCGTAGAAGGCAAGACAAGAGGCAGAGTCCATCTCGCAAACATCAGCTAGCAGCTCTCTTATGAGAGACTCACGCGATGTGACTAGCTCCGACACCGGTGAGCGCCTAGTTTCACACTATTATGACACAACCTCTCTTGATGTAGAAGGCGAGACAAGAG
>JAMZAV010009149.1:0-17854 GCA_024449915.1 Sweltsa coloradensis | reverse complement strand
CTCTAAGGGATATAATAGAGTTTTGCTGGATACCTGGACAGTGGCATAGGGAAATGACACGCTGATCGGCTGCTAGGAAAGCTTCCGCGTCGCGACTTTATTTCAACTAGTTCTCGTTCCAAATGTCAAGAGTGGATACAAGAAAAGATTGTTGGATTTGCGACAAGCATCGTGGGATGTGTTGCAAAATAACAAATTGCATAGTGTGATCCCACATTGACTAACAAAATTCGTCCAACCTACGTCTCGACTCTCACGTAGAGAAGAGGTGGTATTGTCTAGCATTCGTATAGGCCATACACGCCTAACACACGGATATCTCTTAACCAGAGAAAAGGTTATTCCCATAGTGACAATGTGATGTACCTTAAACGTGCATCATATGCTAGCAGAATGTGCAAATATGATGCATTGCGCACGCAATTTGATCTCTCCCAATCATATGAAGAACTCTATCATATGATAACGGCGACAAATTTCTAAATTTCTCATCCATTTGAAATCTATTTAACAAAATTTAATTCACATCTTACACATTTGTTTCTTTTCTTTATTTTCTTTTTACATACATAACTTTTATTTTGCTATTGCTTTCTTCATCATCAATTTATTCTGTTATTTATACACTTAGAAAATAATCTAATCATCAAACATCCCTGCATTGACTCTTCTCATTTCCTTTCATTCACAGGCGGCGCATATGACCTAACCGGTTGAAGCCCCCTAGTTTCTCACGTCGTCGTAGGCCGATGACAGCCACCGAGTCGTAAATTACCAGTGTCAAGCGGACACCAGACGTTCATTTCGTTTCGTAACATGCAGTGACCTTGAAACCTACGCAATTCTGTCACATCGAGATATAGGCAAATCTGGTTTTCCGTTTTTGTTCATTCAATAAGAAGTGTGTGGTGTAGGTGTGTAGGTTTAATGTTGAAAAAACAATGTGCGACTCGTTGGTCTTGTGGTTAGCGTATCTGCTTCCAATGCAGAAGGTCCAGGGTTCGATTCCCGCTAAAGTCAGACTTTTTTAACTTCTGATTTGGTTTTAAGTCCATCAGTTCTTGTCTTGGGAGTTTGTAAACGGTGACTTTGGAGCCGTCTTAGCAACGAAGCACATAATAAATTTCATAGTTGTTCTGAATCGGCCTTTTTGGGATTCTGGCGTTGATCCGTGGGTGTTCGCACTGTCCATACCACTGATTGCTATATTTTCTATTTAAAAAAAATATCGATCTTTGGTTGGTTATCGTTCACTCGTCGATTTCGTCGGGGCCTTCAGGGTTGGTTGGTCGCTTTGATTAAAGTCAGTGGGTAGACTCTAAATAAAAATGTATTTATTATTATAATTGGTCACCTGCGTGTTTATTATAGCAACGGTAATTGTAAGACATTTCGTGTTGTGTGTGTAATAATATTTGACTTGGGTCGATGGTTTTATATATATGTTTACCTTGGCTTTATAGTAGGCGACTATGACGCTGTTATGTTAGTACTTTAGACAGAAATTAAAAAGTGACTACCCCGGGGGTTTGAACCCGGGCCGGGACCTTAGCTGTCCGGGCTTGTCTTACCAACTGAGCTATGCAGCCCCCAATTTAAATCTGTCTAATTCTTGGTCTGTTTTGTACATTTGTAGAGCAGCACTGAAAAAAACTAGAGAATACAAACCCATCTCTATAACCCTAGAGTTGCGATATACGATGTTTAACCTTGGTTTATAAGTAGGCGATTATGACTCTGTTATGTTAGTACTTAGACAAAAATTAAAAAAGTGACTTCACCAGGGTTGAACCCAGGACCTTAGCTGTCCGTACATGTAATGTACAAAATAGACCAAGAATTAGACAGTTTTAAATGCTGGCTTCATAGCTCAGTGGTAAGAGCATAGCCCGGACAGCAAAGGCCCCGGGGTTCAAAACCCGGTGTAGTCACTTTTGAATTATATATAAATAAATATACTCGTAAATATAATGTATTAGAGTCGATATTATTTTCGTTGGAAAACAATGCTAAAAAAGTAGTCTAACGGTAATGTATTATACGGTCTACTATTGTATTTTGTATTAGGCCATATTTACTTTTTTTAATGGAAAATTAATATTTTGTGTGGATTTAACATGCAAGAAGCAGGTACTTCGCCACTGCTTATCTCACACTCGTTCGCCCTATTATTACATATGGTCTTCCAGCATGGCACCCTACAACTGCTGCCAATATAGCCAAACTGGAATGTTTACAAAATCGAGTGAGTAAAATCCATTACCAGCAAGGGTGAACGAAGTGCCACAGTAAGAAAAACAACAGTGTAACCTGCCCCTCTCTGGAATTGTATTTTAAACAAATAGATGTATTGTACATAAAAAAATGCTTTTACAATCTAGTCCACACATGTCCATTCAAGCGACTCCAGTTGCGCTATAGGAGTGTCCAGAGAAACGAGGGTGTAACCCTATCCCCCCCCTTTTTGCAAGAACATCTGCTTATCAATGTGGTTTTTTTTACAGAGCAGTTAGTCTCTGGAACACATTACCAGCGCCTGTAAGAGCCTCATCAGTCCCAAAATTCAAAACTTTAGTCAAAGCACGTTTTAAATAACCGATGCTCTCTAACATGGTGATTACTGTTTGAGATTGTTGCAATCTACTAAATAAAAAATTTTAATACCTTAGCTTCATTTTCAAGACATTCACTCACAATAATTGCGCACAATAATTAATATACTCTGTTTCACATTTCAGTTCTGTCAATGTATTTTTGTATTTTTTTTTCAACTCTTGTGTTTTTGCAACTATCTTACAACTTGGCTTATGACCTAGCATTCTCTTGGCTCTGACTGGACATGATTGGACTCTCACAATGTTCTCATCTCATTCATCTAAATTTAAATGTGATTTTTTTTTATTGTATCTCGAATTTTCATAATCTTCTTTTTAGATTTAAACCTAGTGAAATTGTAGTTTTATTTTTATAGAAAGCAAGCTAAGCCATTCTGCCATGGAGCTAACTAGCTCTTTTTAGCTTGCTTAATAAATATCTGTCCTGCTAATATAGGTGTGTATATGTCATCTACCACATTATGTGCTCTTGGTTTACCTGTGCTGTATATGGTGTGTTACATATATGTATGTGTATTGTAAAGTTTGGAATTTGTGAATAAATAATAATAATAATAATAATAATAATAATAAAAAAAACATAACTAATACATTTTCCGCTCGAGATAGGGGACCATTTCACGCAGTGATTGTAGTTTGTTGTAATGTGCATATAAAATATGAGTAGGGTCAGTTTGGAATAATTTGTGTTTGATTCTACATGACCATCCATTATTTCGATGACGTGTGTTTCAGTAGATCCATTGTATTGACACACGCACACATCCACACGATTGACATGTTCGTATAATTTTGTTTGCCCTGAGAAGTGCATTGGTGGGTTATCATGAAACAGAAATTTAAAATTGTCTCCACAAGGTATATTATAGATCTCAGGAGTTTCACTCTCGGGTGGATTCCAACCAACAAGCATTAGATACGACGTACATATTTGGTATGTATTTTGCTAATTACAAGAATTTGTTGATTGAATATGAGTGAAAACATTGTACGCACTGCACTAGAAATAAAAACTAAAATAGGCTTGCATCCCGGCATTCGTCTAAGGGCTCAAGAATTCCCGGATGAAACTTTCAGCTAGGGTTGTGGTGACGGGATTCAAAACCCTTTCCTTCCAAATCAGAGTCCACGCGGTTTTGCATGAGCTACCTCTAACGGTTATTCGGTCAAAGCAAGCCATGCAGGGTTCGACAAATGCTATGTCCCGAGATGCTGGAGACATGTCGAAATATTTGTGGTCTGGAAATTTTTTCCAAACGGACACAACAGAGAGACGTGTTTTTGTTTTAAATGCATTTGCCGCCTGCCGCCTCGAGTGATCCAATAAACACATTGCCAATGCCCGGCGATGAGTCATTCAACACTACAACCTTTACGCACTTCTACCGACCTTAGGAGGATGTTTTATAGTAGCTGAGCGGGTTAGGTCAACTATTAGGGGTTTGTGAAAGAAGCGTGAATTTGGCTCAAAAAACTTATAACATTTTTCTAATCAAATTGCCAAGAGGAGGCCTAAAAAAAGCCACGGGTTTGGGGGGGTTGGGGGGGGGGGGTCAAACTTAGGGGGGGGGGGGGGAAAAAAAAACTAAAAAATTTGGCAAATAAAATTTAAAAAAAAACTCAAATTGGAATTTCTAAGGTTTGCCTAATTGAAGAAAAATTACTTGACCTCATTTTAAAATTATCTAAAATATGGACCCTTGCCTTTTTGTACTAATTTGTGTGTTAAATATTTTGAAAGAAGTATTTTGTACATCATTTTCAAAAATTTCCCCCCCAGAAAAAAAAAGTCCACTGGTTTTTTTCAACTTGTGGACTTTCTACCTTTTCCCCTACAACCAAAGGAAAAATGCTGGTTATTTTTATTATTCAGGTTTTTAAGAATTTTAATTTTGGGCTAACAAAAAAAAAATTTCTTTAAAATTTGAAAAAGGGACCCCAAAAAGCCCCGGGTTGGGGGTTGGGGGGGGTAACTTTGGGGGGGGGGGGGAAAACAAAAAAATTTTTCCCCTAATTTTTAAAAATTAACAAACCAAAAAATTTTTCGTTTTTTGGTCAGGCCTTTGGTTAGGGTTGGGAAATTCAAAGGGAAGGGGAAAGGCCCCAAAAAAACGCCTAAAGGAAACCCCAAAAGGGTTCCCAAAATTTAATTAAACCCCCTATTTTTTTTTTTTTTGTTGCTTTTTTGCCCCTTAAAAAAGGGAAAATTCCCAGAAACCCAAACCCTTTTTTGGGGTGGGGGCCCACTAAAACAAAAAATCATTAATTAAATCCTATTTTTTTTTATTTTGTTTTTTTTGCCCGCACAAAATAAAAGGAAAATGCGCCTTTTTCAGTAAACCCCACTCATTTTTACAAAATTCAAATTAAACTAGGCATATTTTTTGGAAAAAATTTTTTAGGCCCTTTTCTTTGGAAAATTTCCCTTTTCCCCTTTCAAAAAGGAAACTTTTAATTTTAAAAAATTTTTTCATGATCCCGGAATTTTTACCTTTGGTTTCCCCGAATTTTAACCCCCCACAAGTTAATTTGGAAAAAGTCTTTTTTAAAATTCAGCATAAAGGGATAAAGAGCCCTTTGACCAACCACGGGGAAAAAACCCGGGGAAAATAATTAAGGGTGTGGTGATTAAAGGGCCCCAAAAAAAACCAAACAGTGAAAGACGAAAGAAAGGCCAAATAATTTCTATGTAAAAGGTCACAAAAACAAATAAAGAACAGGTTTTACAAATGAAAAAAAAACCCCCCCGGAATAATCCACGGGATAAACAGGGGCCCCAAACCAACATAAAAGGGAAAGAATCACGCAGGCATTCAACAGGGGCCCACAAAAACAAACAACTTTAATAAAAATCACGCCTTGCTAGAAAACGGGGGCCCCACAAAAACAACAAAAAAACGTAATGAATCACGCCATTGCTATTCAACAGTGGCCCCAAAAACAACAACAACGAATGAACACCCAGTTGCTATTAAACAGTGCCCCCAAAAAAAAACAAAGTAATAACACGCCTTGCAAAACAACAGTGCCCCACAAAAAAACAACTTTAAATCCCCCAGTTGGGCTATGAAAACCCCGGCCCCGCAAACAATACAACGTGAATGAATCACGCATTTGCTATGTCAACAGGGGCCCCAAAAAACAAATACAACGTAAGAATCACGCCATTTTGCTATTCAAAGGGGGCCCCCAAACAACATAAACGTAAGAATCACGCCATTGCATGTAAACATGCCCCAAAATACAACGTGAAAAATAAACGTCATTTGCTATGCAACGGACCCCAAAAACAACATACAACGGAATGAATCACGCCATTGCTATGTAAACAGGGGCCCCCACAAACAACAAACAACTTTTAATAATCACGCCTTGCTATTAAAACGTACCCCCAAAAACTACAAGTGAATGAATCACTCATTTGTATGTCAACAGTGCCCCAAAAAACAACAACGTAATGAATCACGCCAGTTGCTATTCAACAGGGGCCCCACAAACAACTAAAGTGAATAAATCACGCATTTTGCATGTCAACGGACCCAAAAACAACAAACAACGTGAATAAATACCCCATGCTATGTCCGGACCCCACAAACAACAAACAACAAATAAATCACCCTTTTGCTATTAACGTGACCCACAAAAAAACAACCGTGAATGAATACGCCATTTCTTGTAAACGGGGCCCCCCACAACAACATACAAGTGAATAATCACGCATTTGCTAGTCAACAGTGCCCCAAAAAACATCAACGGAATAATCACCCCATTGCATGTCAACAGTGCCCACAAACAACATACAACGTGAATGAATCACGCATTTCTTTTTGTAAAAACAGGGCCCCACAAACAACAACAACGTGAATAAATACGCCAGTTGCTTGTCAACAGGGCCCCACAAACAACATACAACGGAATAAATCACGCCAGTTGCTTGAAAACGGGCCCCCACAAACAAAAAACAACGTAATGAACACCCATTGCATGTCAAAGGGCCCCACAAACAAATAAAACTTAATAATCACCCCCTTTGCTATGAAAACAGGGGCCCCCCCCAAAACAACAAAAAAACTGAATGAACACGTTTTTTGCTAGTCAACAGGGGCCCACAAACAACCAAGTAATGAATCACGTTTTTTGCTAGTCAACAGTGGCCCCACAAACAACATAAAACGGAATAAATCACCCCCATTGCTTGTCAACGTGCCCCACAAAAAAACAACCTTTAATGAATCACGCCAGTTGCTTGAACAGTGCCCCACAAAAAAACATAAAACAAAAACGGGGGGAAAATAAAACCCAAGCAGGTGTTTTGTAAAACAGTGGCCCCACAAACAACATACAACGTGAATAAATCACCCCAGTTGCTTGTCAACAGTGCCCCAAAAAACAAAACCCTGAATAAAAAAAAAAATTGGGGGGGGGGGGCCGGGTTTTGCCGGGGGGGCCCCCCTGTGGAAACGGGTTGTCGGGGGCCCCACAAACAACAACAACGTAAAAAACCCGCAGTTGCTTGCAACGGGGCCCCAAAAACAACATACAACGTGAATGAATCACGCCAGTTGCTATGTCAACGTGCCCCCACAAACAAATACAAGTGAAGAATCACCCCATTTTTTTGCATGTAAAACAGGCCCCCACAAACAACAAACAACGGAATGAATCACGCCTTTTGCTAGGGAAACATGGCCCCAAAACAACAAAAACGTAAATGAATCACCCCGTTCCCTGCAACAGTGCCCCACAAACAACAAACAACTTAAAGAACCCACCCTTTGCTTTTTCAACAGTGACCCCAAAACAACATAAAACGTAAATGAACCCCCCGTTCTATTCAACAGGACCCCAAAAACAAAATACAACGGAAGGAATCACCCCAGTTGCTAGTCAACAGTGACCCCACAAAAACATCAACGTTAATAAATCCGTCATTTGCATGTAACGGCCCCACAAAAAAACATAAAACGGAATGAATCAGTCTTTGCTAGTAAAAAGTGACCCCCAAACAACATACAACGTGAATGAACAGTCTTTTTGCTATGTCAACAGTGGCCCAAAACAAAATACAACGTGAATAAATACCCGTGTTTTGAAACAGGGCCCCCACAAACAAAAAAAAAAACTTTTAAGAATCACGCCAGTTGCTATGTAAACAGTGACCCCAAAAAAACCATACAACGTAAATGAATCACCCCAGTTGCTATGTCAAAGTGACCCAAAAAAAACAAAAAACGTAAAATAAATCACGCCCATTTGCTAGTAACAGTGACCCCCAAAAACAAAATCAACGGAATAATCACCCATTGCATGTCAACAGGGGCCCCCAAAAAACAAATACAAGTGAATAAATCTTTTTTGCTATGTCAACAGTCCCCCCACAAACAACATCAACGTGAATGAATCACTTTTTCATGTCAACAGTGCCCCCCAAAAAAAACAAAAAACGTGAATGAATCACCCCAGTTGCTATGTCAACAGTGCCCCCAAAAAACAACAAAAAAAACGTTAAGAAAAACGCCAGTTGCTATGTCAACAGTGGCCCCACAACAACTACAAGGGAAATAATCACGTCATTTGCTATGTAACAGTGCCCGCAAACAACAACAACGTGAAAAATCAGGGCCAGTTGCGCAACGTGACCCCAAAAAAAACATAAAACGTGAATGAACACGTCATTTCATGTCAACGTGCCCCACAACAAAAAAAACGTTAATAAATCACGTCATTTCTATGTAAACAGGACCCCAAAAACAACATACAACTGAAAAATCAGTCATTTGCTATGAAAAACAGTGGCCCCAAAACAACAAAACGTTAATAAATCAGCTTTTGCTAGTCAAAGTGGCCCCACAAACAACATAAAACGTGAATAATACGTATTGCTATGTCAACAGGGCCCCCAAACAACATAAAACGTAAATGAATCACCCCAGTTGTATGTAAAACAGGGGCCCACAAACAACATCCAACGTGAATAATCACGTCTTTTGATGTCAACAGTACCCCGCAAAAAACATACAAGGGAAATGAATCCGCCATTTGCATGAAAACAGTGGCCCCAAAACAACAAACAACTTTAATGAATCACTCATTTGCTATGTAACGTACCCCCCAAAACAACTACAACGTGAATGAACACCCCAGTTGCTATGTCAAGTGGCCCCACAAACAACATAAAGGGAAATAAATCAGCCATTTGCTAGTCAACATGACCCCACAAAAACATAAACGGAATGAATCACGCCAGTTGCTAGTCAAAGTGACCCCACAAACAACATACAACTTAAATGAACACGCCATTTTGCTGCCGAAGAAATTTTTTGATGCACTAATCTTCAATAGAGAGCTCTGCGTTGGGGTGTTTCCTCTCCCACCCCCAAACTGGGTGTGATGGCGGATGGCAAGGGACAAATGCAATCATCATTGACAGGAAACTGGGCAATCCCCAATTTGCTTTTTTTTTCCGTTGGTTTTCCATCAAAAAGAGTGGAATTTCCATTTTTAAAAAATGATTTGGTTAGGGGAAAAAGACTTGCTTTTTAATTAGCATAGTGCAAACTCCTAAAATTTTTGCACTGATAATAGCTCTGAATTTTTTGTTATAATTAAAATTTGATGGTTTAGGCCCAAATTTAATTTACCTTTTATCCAAAGCCATTACAACACTCATTTGGGGATCTTATTAATTCTTATTCTAGGATAATTTTGACAAAACGAGGGGTCACAGGGAATTTTGTTACATTAGACAAATTTGTCACTACAGGTAAAAGGTCACAAAATCTGGGATATGCAGGTGAGTCAAGAATATTTTTTTTCTTTCCCCAAAAATTTTTAAGAACCTTATTCCAAATAAGAGTCTTTATTATTAATTTGGTAGCATATGTTTTTTGATTCGTCGTCGCCCCCGCCCCCCGAATTTTTGACCCCCCCCCCTTAAACCCTAAACCAGTAGATTTTTGGGCCTCCACTTGGCAAATTTTGATCAGAATAATATCTGAAGGGTTTTTGACCCAAAATTCACGCTTCTACAAAACCCCCAAATAATTAAGGAACCCGATCACAACCCTTGGTTGAGGTCAAAGGTCACGGAATGATCTTGCACCGTCATCGAAAAACTCATGCGGACTTTAATCCTTTTCGGGGATAATTTGGACAAAATGAGGGGTCACACGATACATGTCTTTCAATAAAAACACACAATAGTAAAAAAAGGTCAAAGGTCCAAAATCAGAAAATATTAAAAGTGGGGTCGAGTACGATTTTTTTTCAATTATCAAACTTTAAGCAATCATTTTCCAAAATTTGAGTTTTTATTTTTTAAATTTCCCCGGGCCGTATGATTTTTTTTTTCCCCCCCTCCCCCCCCCCATTTGGACACCCCCCAACCCCCAAAACCAGGGGATTTTTTTTAGGCCTCCTTTTGGGGCAATTTTCAGAAAAATATTATTAGTGATTGAGAAAAAAATTCACGCTTCTTTCAAAAAAACCCCTAATTTTTGTAAAATTCGCCTCTAATCCGCTAGATATAGTACGTCAATGCCTCGGTCAATGAAAGGCCGAAGGAATAATGCCGAGCGTTGTTTCCCATGTAGAATAATACAGTTTTTTTCTAAAATCCAAATGGACTTGGTTCGAGCTCTCGCACTCATTATAGAAAAAACGGTCACACCCGGGAATCAAAATGAAAGCCGAATTGAAGTTGTACTTCAACAACAAAAGGGGTTAATCTGATCAAAATATCATAATTTTTGTAAACATGGATTATAAAAGGCAAGTAAAATAATATTGCCCAAAAAAATGAAGGCGAAATGTTCATTTGTATCAATGATGTATTTCGTTAGTATCTGATTTTATGAGAAATGGTGTTGCTTTAAAATTTTTTTGCTTTCTTGAATGGAAAAATAAGTGAAAGGTTATTTCAAATGCCCCGAGAAAAAAAATAAAAAAACGAAAGTAAAAACTAAAAAAATCTTCGAAAGAAATTCATTACCGTTTCAAATTTCAACACACATTACATTGGTGTTCCTTTCCTTTCACAATTTTTTTTTTCACTTCATTAATTAACATACGTGCCTTTCCCGTCGTTGTAGCATACGTGCATTCATTGGATCCATTGGGACAGCTATTGGGTATAGGTATTGAAGAAATACATTTCAATGAATTTAATGTATAGGTATATCATGGAAATAGTTTGTACGAATATTAAATATTTATGTTTCTTATTAGGCCGCCACCTACAGAACAAATGTCATAATCAAAAGGCCGGAGAATAGTTGACTTTTTTCATATTTCCGTTCAATGCAGTCAGAAAAAAATCGGAAGCATAAACTCAATGATAGGTACTATTGTTGTACACTATACATACTGTACTTTTATGGATACGGACTTGATTGAAGAAAATGTGACGAGTTTCAATCGTATTGAATATTCAAATGTCAAATGAAAAATAAAAAACAGCACTTTCTTCAGAAGCCTTTTCAAATTCCTATTCTTATATACCAGTCTCAATGGATCAGTGCAGGGTTGCATAGGAGGGGCTTTGCACAGCTAGCAAAAATATCATCCTGATTAAATGTATTCATAACCATATTAATATTATGGTACTTATGTACGAGTACGAAGCAATAGCGCAATAAAACGGCACGTTACACGTACGCACGCATAATAAATTGTAATAATTAGTAGATTAAAATATGTACCAATCTGCCTCAAGTATGTCTTGGGGTCTTAAATCAGCGTTTCGATATACATATACTTCTACGGGCGTGTTTCGATTCCACAGTTTTCAGTCGGTAAGATTTATACACTTTTTTTCATTCATCACATACATAATAAACAATTTGGAATTTTCCTGATCATAAAATTTACTCAATCACCCTAGATCTAGCACCCTCTGTTGTAAACTCGTCCACGGAGCGAGACTGCGAACGATGTGAAAAATAGTGCTTCGCGCCTCGCGGACCGTAGACCGGACTCACGCTGCCGCACCGTATCGGAGCTTCTGCAGTACATCGTGCAGCCACGGGAGTACTTTGGCAACTGCGGCCGTCTATTGGACGGCTATTTTCGAATATTCTGAGTGACATTTGCGAAATCCCACCTCCAGGCCTCTTTCAAGCTCCCATTATCACCAACTTGGGCCCTAAGGGCCAAACTCCGGTAGACTCTTAAGCTTCCCATAATAATGTTTCTTTCATGTCTCGGTCCAACTTATTTGCAATGTAATATAATAGAGTTTGTGGATCCCTGGAAAAGTGGGCCATAGGGGGAAAATGAAAACACGCTGATCGGGCTACTAAGGAAGCTTCCCAGCGTCGCGACGTTGTTTTCAATCTAGTTCCCGTTCCAGATGCCAGTAGTGGATTCAAGCAAAGATTGTTGGATTTGCGCAATCATCTTGGCTTGGGATGTGTTGCAAAATAACAAAATTGCGTAGCGTGATGCCCACACTAAGTAATAAAATTCGTCCACCTACGTCTCGACTCTCATGTAGAGAAGAAGTGGATTGTCTAGAATTCGTATAGGCCACACACGCCTAACTCACGGATATCTCTTAACCAGAGAAAAGGTTATTCCCCATATGTGCCCAATTGATGTATCTTTAACCGTATATCATATGCTAACAGAATGTACCAAATATGATGCCTTACGGACGCAATTTCATATCTCCCAATCATATGAAATACTTTATCATATGATAAACGGCGTCAAAATTCTAAATTTTCACCATAGTAATCTAAAATATTTTAAAAAAATTTAATTCACCTCATACACATTCTTTCTTTTCTTTTTTTTCATTACATACATAACTTTTTTTTTGCTATTACTTTTCCCTCATCATTTTTTTATTTATTTATACACTTTGAAAAACAAACCAATCATCAAACACCCTGCATTTACTCATCTCATCAACTTTTATTTTCACAGACGGTGCAATATGAAACCCAACCGGTTGAAGCGCCCTAGTTTCTCACGTCTTCGTCGTGGTTTCTTTCAATTCATGGTGATTGCATAAACCCTGATCAGAATGAATAATTTGTACTTCTTTATTTCACGTCTACCAACCTTTCCTAATGAGCTATATTTTAGGAAAAGAAATAATAAATAAATTCCTATTTTAGTAAGCAAAAATCTGATTTAACAAACGAAGTCAGCCAATAGTGTAATTCCTCGTCTGGGCCCGGGGTAGATTGGCCCCCGAGCATGGCTCTGCTTATCGTAAAAGGCGATTGAAGAGAAAAAGTCCACTTTGCAAACATCGCTGGAAAGAGCGGAGTATCCCACCCCCCCGAAACTAGAGGCGAGCTCTGGCAATCGTCGTTGCGGACTTGTCCCTTCCTTGACGACCCCCGGCGACGATGACAATGACACACCGAACGATGACAAAGACGGTGACGACCGGGGGCGTGAGAAACCCCCCTTCCCCCGCCCCTTACCCGTGGCTGGTTCTGACTAGCATGGGCCCTTCCTACACCCCCCTCCTAGGTTAGAGTGGTGCAAATTTGACCTAACGGTTGACGCGTCCTTAATCCAAATAAACCCAAAAAAAAGGCAAAACTCTGCAATCGTATTTGAGGACCTTTGCCACCTTTCCTTGACAAACCCCTCGACGACGATGACGACAATGACACCACGCACGATGACGAAGACAATGACGACCGCGACGTAAGAACCCCTTTCCTCCCCTTACCCGGGGCTGGTTCTGACCAGCATTGGGACCCTCCTCCCCACCCCCTAGGCTAGAGTGGTGCATTATGACCTATCGGTTGGCGCGTCCTTAATTTTAATAAACCAAAATAAAAAAAGAGGCGTTCCTAGGCAATCGTCGTCGCGGACCTTCCCCCCTTCCATGACGACCCCTCGACGACGACGACAATGACAACACGGACGATGACACAGACGATGGCGACCACGAGTGGGATAACCCCCAATCCCTGCCTACCCCATACCCCCCCTTTACCTCTGTCCTTTTGCCTGAGCCTGATTTTGTCACAGACCACAGGCCCCCCCGACCCAACCCCAGCCAAGCTCCGCCCCCGGCCCTTTCCCCGGCCACCTACTCCCAGCCCTCCCCTTGCTTGTTGCTGTTCTGCAGCACAATAATAAAATTAATAATTAATTTTTATTTAAGTCTAGCACTCAGGGTTTTTAACTGATTTTCAGTGGGGGACCAAGCAAACCTGAGGCCCCGACGCCAAAACGACGAGGTGAGCGATAACCAACCAAAGATCGTTATTTTTAAAGGAAATATAGCAATCAGTGGTATGGACAGTGCGAACACCCCCGAATCAACGCCAGAATCAACAAGGCCGATTTAGAACAGCCCCTTGGGATTGTTGCAAAATAACAAATTTCGTCGTGTGATGCCACACTGACTAATAAAATTTGTCCACCCACGTCTTGACTCTCACGAAGAGAAGAGGTGGTATTGTCTATAATTCGTATAGGCATACACGTCTAGCTCACGGATATCTCTTAATTAGAGAAAATGTTATTCCCATATGTGACACAGGATGCACCTTTAACCGTAAAATCATATGCTAGAAGAATGTACCAAATATGATGCCTTGCGCACGCAATTTGATCTCTCCCAATCATATGAAGAAACTTCCAAGATATTTATAACGACAAAAACTTTTCTTAATTTCTCATCCATAGTAATCTATTTAACAAATTTAAATTCACATCATCCACATTCTTTTTTTCTTGCTTTTCATTCACATACATAACTTTTATTTTGCTATTACTTTCATCATCATCATTTTTTTGTTATTTATACACTTAGAAAACAATTTTTTCATCAAACAAACCATAAATCATCTTATCAACTTCATTATCACAGGCGGCGCAACATGACCTAACCCGGGTTTAAGCGCCCTAGGTTCTCACGTCGTCGTTGTTGAAGAGAGTTTGTTCAGGGAAAATTTATCTTTACGAGAACACAATTCTTTCCCGCCCACGTGTGTCTATAGAGGGCGGGGTGACGGGGGACAGTGACGTTCCCCGGGTTTTGGGTTTGTAAATGAGTGAGAAAACAGCACTTAAATGATCGGCAAAGAGAAAGAAAAAACAGTAAAGCGTCAATTTTGGTCGTTGACAAAAACGGTTACGTCAATTGGAGAAAAAGAAAAAATGGATTTGCTTTATCGATAAAATTTTCATAGGGGGACGACTCCACGCCCCCGTAGAACTAATTTTCTATGATTTTTTTCAAAAAAATTTGATCAAGATCAAAGGGTTTGACCCTGTGTACGTACAAGAGTGAAAATACGATCAAGAAAAATACCCGGACCCCGGGGCCTCCACAAAAAATACTCATATTTAGACTCTCGGGCTTGACTCTTTCCGACCACCTAGGATTGAACATTGATCTATAAACACTTTAATACCTTTAAGCATTTTGGCTTAAAATTTTTTTAAGGAGATGATGAGGAAAAAAAGGGGGTAATAATAAATATTTGGAAAATTAATAAAAAATTTTGTTTAAATTTTTAAATTTAATTAGTTTATTTTAGTTTAAAATCATTATATTTTTAAATAAAAAAACATGATTAAATATTTGATAACATTAAAACCAGAGCGTGGTTTTAGTGTGCCCTTGGAAGTCTCGTGTCGTGCGGGTTTTAAAGTTTTCCGTGGGTCCCGGGTGGGGGGGGGGGGGAGTACAGTAAATAGTTTCGGACGTGGAAGACGAGACGTCGAGTTACTTTGAATTATATTAATCCACGTTGAACCCTTTGAAATCAGTTTTAACACCAGCTCGACTTTAAGTTAAAATCATAACCAGTTCAAGTAAAAATACCCATCTAAAAAAGATAACGTCAGGCTAATGGAGGGTCCTCGGCCCCCTGCCCCCCCCCCCCCACCCCACCCTGCGTACGCTATGATGAAGCATAATTACAAGAAAACATGTTAATGATGGTTTTCTAACCCGCGTCTTCGTAGAGCTCTACGTCTCAAACCAGCGCCCTAATCGTATGTGCAACTGTGGACGCCTCCCTCGTTGTCAGTGGCGGATCCAGGGGGCCAGTAGGGGCGATAAACCCCCCCCCTTTGATCCTTGAAAAGCTAAATTTATTCAATAATGAATATGTTTTAGACACCAGAAATATAAATATTTTCTTGCGATTATGATTTATTTTTGCTTTTAGTCATTTCCTCACAGTTACCCAAAATCGTAACACATCTTTAACTTCATAGATTTTGAAGGTCCCATGAAAATTTCTGCACGATCAGTGTAGCCATTTGACCGATAAAGCGCTAGCAGACATAAAAAAAACCACCAGCTATTTTTCTCAGGGGAGCGATATTAAAGTTTCAACTACTCTTATCCAATACCATAAATTTTAATACAGATTTTGAAAATGTGAGGGTATAGGAACACATGAGCAGTAGCGATTATTTAGAGACTTAATTCAGTTTGTTGTTGGGCCTTTTTTTTTGTTTATTTTTTCGGTTTAACTTCCTCCAGGGCCAATTTTAGTGAGCAACTGCATATAAAATATATTAAAATACACCCTCTCAAAAAACCAATAAAACTCGTTTAAAAAAAAACGCCTAAAAAAAATTCCGTTCGGGCCCCCCCCCCCCCCCCAAATCTTGTGAAGTGCGAGCTGAGTCTCCACCCCCCTTTAAGAGGTCCTTGATACGCCCCTGCTCGTTGTATCCATACAGTTTCAATAGGAACATCGTTCATACATCATTCGTATAGAATATTAAATATTGCTATTTTCAAAGAAGTTGGGTTATCGATGCGTTCTTCCTCTGTATGGGAGGGATTTACCTACGTTAAATTTGAGAAGAAATGTGTTTTTCTAGCCCCCGTCTGGGCCCGGGGTAGTATTGACCCAGAGCATGGCTCTGCTAATCGTAAAAAATCTATTCAAGAGAAAAAGTCCATCTCGCAAACATCAGCTAGAATTAAGGGTAGTATTTTACTCCCTGAAACTAGAGGCGAGCTCTCACAATCGTCGTCAGGGAACTTGTCCCCTTCCCTTGACGACCCCTCGACGACAGTGACGACAATGACACCACGATTGATGACAAAGACATTGATGAACGCTACGTAACAACCCCACTTTTCTCTCCCTACCCGTGGCTGGTATTGACCCCTCCCCATATCCCCTAGGCTAGAGTGGTGCATTATTATCCAACGGTCGACGCGCCCTTAATCCAAATAAGCAAAACAAAAACTTATGCTATTACTTTTATCACCATAATTTTATTTTCTTATAGATACTCTTAGAAAACAATATAATCATCAAACACACCATTAACTCATTACATAAACTGTCAATAGCACAGGCGGAACAATTTGTCCTAACCGGTTGAAAGCGCCTAGTTTCTCACGTCAAATGTGTTTAAATCTTCGATTGAAAACGACGCAACCTGCCAACGGGAGAAAGGTGTAAACTATCGTTTTATCTTATTGAATTTAATATGCCACTTTTAAAAACCAGAGCCGATTAGATGTTCGATCTTGTCGTTTTGATGAAAACTCTTCTCGAGACAGTGCATGTATTGTTTGCCTGAACACCAAAGGTTATTTCTCATTCACAGATGGTTCCAAAAATTTACATCATGTTGGAAGTGTCAAATGTACGTTTCAAGCTAAGCGACGTGTGATCAGTTTCTACGAAGAGTTATTCGCCATTTGCGAAGCTATCAGACATATTCTACAGTGTCGTTGTGGAGAATACCGTTTGTGTTGAGATAGCTTGAGTTCACTTAAAGCTATAAAACTCATGTATTCAAGTCATTATTTGGTGCAAAACATCCCAAATTTAAGTTAGAAAAACTTAACTCTATGAGTATTAATTCAGAGTTTGGCTGGATACCTTGACACGTGGGCATAGAGGGAAATAAACTCGCTGATGGGGCTGCAAGGAAGCTTCCCAGCGTCGCGACGTTTATGTCAATCTAGTTTCTGATCCAGATGTCAACAGTGGATTCAAGCAAAACGATGTAGATTTGCGACAAAGCATCTTGGGATGTGTTGCAAAAATACAAATTACGTAGTGTGATGTCTACACTGACTAATAAAATTGAGATTATTTTTTAGATTCGGATTAATTGAAATCGAATCAATTATTTTATTATTTATTACAAACAAACTGTTAGAGAGTCTTAACACAAATGAACTTCATTAATAAGATATAATCCCATAAAACACTGATCATATCGTCGATATAATCAATGAAAAAAAACCTTACCAATAAAGTTTTGCAAAGTGCAAAAAA
>JAMZAV010009148.1:0-26004 GCA_024449915.1 Sweltsa coloradensis | reverse complement strand
ACACAGTATGTAAGCATTTTCATATGTTACCAAAAATTTTTACTTTGTTTTATACCATTAAATTAAAAATAAGGGAAAATCAGTTTATCGATTTTTTTCGAAATCATTCTATAGAAAAATAATTTAATAAAATACTCAAATTTTTATTTTTTTAATTAATCGTAATTAAAAAAAGGAAATCGTTTTATTGAAATTTCATAAGAAATATTACGATTGCGCACAAATTTTACCGAATATATTAATTCATAAAATTAAGGTTCTGTGAAAAAATCATTGCAATAGGATAAAGCATACAGGTGTTATAAGTCAAAGAATTTTTTTAAAAAAGGGAAAAACGTAAAATTTTGATTTTCATGAGAAATAGTTTTTCGATTGCACTCAAATTTTATACGATTTCCTAAGTCATAAAAATAAGGTTCTGTGAAAAAATCATTAAAATCGGATAAAGCATGTAGGCTAGGTGTGATAAGGTGAAGAATTTTTAAAAAAAAAAAAAAAAAATCGTAAAATTGCGTTTTTTATAAGAAAAAATTTCCCGATTGCGCTAAAAAACGTGGCAGTTCTAAGTTCAGAGATTTCGAAGGCCTCCATAAAATTTCATCGCAATCGGAGTATCGGTTTAGCCGGAATCGTGTTAACAAACACACAAAAATACAAAAAAAAAAGAAAAAAAGAAAAAAAAACATTCCGGATTTTTTCTCCAGTGTAGTGAAATGGAATCTTCGCTTCGCTCGCTGAGCTCATCCAATTATGCAGGCTAAATATGCATTAGGGCTATAATAGCAGACGTGAAAAAATAAAAATAAAATACAAAATTCAAAATATAGGTCTAAAGGGAAAAAAACTACAAAACCTTTAGGCCTAACGTTTAAATTTAAAATATACTAGGAAAACGCTTAAGTCCCGCCGCGTTGTTGGATGAGCGTAATTGGTGCATTGAGCTGCCATGTGTTATGCGGATTTTCTGTTGTTCTGTAAAAAAATTATTACTTCGTTCAAGATTTTTTTAAATTAAATTAAATTAAATTAAAAATTAATTTTTATTTAATTTTTTTTAATTAATCATAATTTTAAAAAAAGAAAAAAATTGAAAAATTGCAATTTTTATAAGAAATAATTATTCGATTGCGCTCAAATTTCACACGTATATATAAATTCATAAACTAAGGTTCTGTGAAAAAATCATACAATAGGATAAAGCATGAAGGTGTTCTTTTTAGCTTTTTTTTTAGGTTTCTTTTCACCTTTTCACGATATGTACCTTTTCACGATATGACCTCGCCGCCCCACACCTATTTTCTATATAACCTCGCCGCCTCGTACCTTCAGCCGAGGCTATATAAGGCGGGCGCTGCGTTCTTGCCAACCACTGTGACTCCAACCTCCGTAGAGTCACAGTCATCCTTGAAAATGTCTGACGTACGTACAGACGAAACGTCGGTGGACGCCCAGGTTCTGCCCTGGTTCATCTTATTTTCGACGCGGTTTTACCCAAGATCCTTGTTTTTTTCATATATATATATATATATATATATAAGTATTGGTATGGTATAAATGATGAGGGCGCATCAACTTTAAGGCCTAATGCGCTTCTAGCCTAATAGTCTGGGGAGGAAAGACCCACATAGATCCAGCCTTAGGTATAGGGTCTAGGGGAGGAAGGGGATGTTCCCGGGTACTCGAGCACATGGCATGCTCACTCGTCTTAACGACTTTGACGTTTTCCTAGTAGCCACTCCGTGTCTTTATAGACTTAAGACTTGGGATTATCATTACAGCAGGCCTACAGCCAATCAAATCTTTGACCATACGAATAATTTTGCACTATTATTGCAGCTGACCAAACGATTATCCAAAGCCAAAAGTTAAGCCCAAGATCTAGTTTTTTAAAAGGTTTATTTGGTAGGCCTAGGCTAGGCCTACCCCTAGACCCTGGTTATTTTGGTACTTCTTTGGCTAGGGGGGTCCAGCTTTTGAACACTGCAACGGAAAGGATTTCGGGTGCGTATGTTTTCATTGAAAAAAACAAGTGTTGAAAAGTTGGACCCCCCCAACCGAAGAAGTTCGTTATTTCTCTATGCCCTAGACAGTTATTAATAATAGGATCTTTGCCCTAGACAATTAAATATCCCTTTGGGTAACATAGGCTAGAGCCTAGGGCCTAGGCCTCAGTACAGGCTAGGGCTAGGCAAGGCCCTAGGCCTAGCCTAGGCCCTACAAATTTTGGGAAAGGTAGGGTAGGGGGCATTTCTTCGGGTAGGGTGGGCCTAGGCCTAGCTAGGCTAGGGCCTATTTTGTTATCTTACCACGCTGTACCGGTCAAGGGGCTAGCACCATTCGACTGTAAATAGCAGTAGGACCACGATAGATTTCACAACGGGTGTAAATATCAAGATTCAAGAAAGATTAGAAGGAAGGAGTAATAAATCGTCCCAACCACGTACTGCGGCTGCGGGCACTGATGGCGGGAAACAGGTGGTGAACAAAATCCACTGCCGTCTAGAGTACGTAGGCCTAAAGAATTTTCAGTTCCTACAACATTTGGGCAAGAAGAGGTCATTTCAAATCAAAAGACTGGTAGGCCTCCGCCTAGCATATTATTTTTTATTTGTGGCATATGCATATACGTGTTAAGATATCTATGGGCATATGCGAGTAGTTAATTTCTGAACGGGAATAGCCCGTTTTCGAAAATTTAAATTCTAATAACACATTTAGAAGGAAGGCCAAAGCATGTTTGTTTTAAAGGCTACTTACGGAACGTAAATTTTGCGTTTTAGGTAACGCTAAAGAATGCAAATAATTTACTAAAAATAAGGCTTTGCCATTCATTGTAAATTAGTTTATTGTTGTATTCCCGTGCTTTAAAATTTAATTTCACTAACTTTAAATGTTCCTTATGCATGTCACTTAACCTTCAATCCCAACCCAAACATTGTACAAAACAAAACTACAGAGAATAAATAAATAAATAATAAATAAATTTTATTTAGAGTCTACCCACTCAGTTATATAACTGATTTTCAATGGGGGACTTTAAATCAAAGCGACCAAGCCAACCCTGCAGGCCCCAACGCAATCGACGAGTGAGCGATAACCAACCAAAGATCGATATTTTTAATAGAAAATATAGCAATCAGTGGTATGGACAGTGCGAACACCCGCGAATCAACGCCAGAATCAACAAGGCCGATTCAGAACAACTCTGAAATTTATTATGTGCTTCGTTGCTAGGACGGCTCCAAAGTCACCGTTTACAAACTCCTAAGACAAGAACTGATGGACTTAAGTCCAAATCAGAAGTTAAAAAACTTCTGACTTTAGCGGGAATCGAACCCTGGACCTTCTGCATTGGAAGCAGGTACGCTAACAACAAGACCAACGTTGATATGATATGAAATGATAGGCTTGGTTACACCATGGATTTACAGTAACGCCAGTTTCTATTCCAAGGCCATGGTTAGTCTTCCCGACAATATTATGTACAATCAAAGATGTTAAATGTAACAAGGTAGCTAAAAGTTCGTTTTAAGATGCATAATTATTTTTAGTCTAACATTTAAAATTACAAGCACAGGAATCGAAGATTTGGCCAAACCCTCCCTCACCAATTTTAGAAAAAATCAGGGTAGGTAGCAGCTAATACTATTTTTCTTCAAGAACTGCCATCAGACTTTTATTTTATCATTTTGGTTTTCAACTGTCATTCTATATTGGAGTTATTTTAATTTAACAAAGTAAGAGAAAGAAAACAAAAATATTCTCATATCATTTCAGAAACACTGGGTGTAATTGATTTTACTAGTCCGCTTTGCAAACGCTATTTTAGTCGCGTTCCTCGCGTTGATGGATGAGCTTTTTTGTACTTTTAGTATGCGTGGGATCTCTTTACTTTTTTAAGTCCAATTGCAAAATCATTTTTGTTAAATTAGGATAATTTTTATTCAGTAGTATTAATTGCGATGGTAATATCAATTAATAGAATGTAAAATATCTGGTGGCCCCGGTAATGTCCCCTTTCCTCCCCTACCTCTAGCCCAATGATACCGGGTATTCAACACATGGCTCACTCACTCGTTTATCAACGACTTTGGCGTTTCCCTAGTGTAAGCATTGTAGGTGATTGTTGTCAAGTTTCTACAGTTACTTGTTAATTTAATTACTAGGAAGCTTTGCAAAGGCTTTTTTAGGCGCGTTGTTGGATGAGCATAATTGGTACATTGAGCTGCCATGTGTTATGCAGATGTTATTTAAATCGATTTGATTCATTTGCTCATTTCTGAGCTTGATGTCTAGCAGGAATCCCATAGCAAACCCCTTGTTGTGACTTAATCAGATCAGTTCCAATATTAACCAATAACCATACCATCAGTACTCATTTATGAAGCAATCCTTGTTTGTCTTACAATTTCCCAACTTATTCACTTCATAGTCCTCCTTCGAGCAGCTTGCCAAACGAAGGCAATACAATAAATTACCGGAATATAATTTTAGACCACCAATCGACCATCAATCTATTCCAAAACTAAAATACCATAGCCTATACTACCATACCTTCAACAAACTCCCACAAAAACTCAAAACTCACCCTACAATTTTAATCAATCCAGTCACCAGCTCCTCACAGACAAAGCTAAAGTAGCATCTCTCTCAGTAAGCCTCTTTCAGTGGCGGATCCAGGGGAGGGCGGTAGGGGCGATAGCTCCCTTGATACTTGAAGGGTTACATTTTATTCTATAATGATTATAACAATCCTGCAATGTGACATGGTAGTAGTTGTTTCATTCCCTCACAGTTGGGTCTCATTTATTTATTTAAAGTCTATCCTATTCAGTTAAAAAACTGATTTACAAAGGAGGACAACTAAATAAATCTAATTACATTGATGCAGACACAACAATGAACTACAGTTAAGTAAATATTTTAAATACCTAGTAATATTACAACAACAATGCATTAAACCACGACAGTTATGGTAACAAATTAAAAAAATTATGGTACTTGCAATATAATTAATCAAGTATAAAGAAGGGGTGGGAAAAAAAGAAAAGATAGTAAGGAAAAATGAAAAGGAAAAAATCATTAAAAAATAAAAATGAAAAGAAAAAACTGATTTATTAGACCATAACGAATATGAGGTTTGACAAAAATCAGGAACAACAAATCAGGGAGTAATCAAACTTTCGCGGAAGAAACCATCGAACGCGAATCTTCATTCTTGTGTTCAAATCTTGATAACAATTTAGTACAAAAGATCTTGCCTCTAATATAACAATTATATCAGACATATATTGAAATTGTTCATGACAGCAATGATGAGTTGCAAGCTCCACCATTGGTCTGACCGGTGGCGAGGCCTTTTTCCATACCAAACTGTACAGTACAACGTATTGAAATATACTCTCTAAAGACATGATAATGTTGATAATAATAATGCAAGACTATCCTCTTTTTCATGGAACACAGAGCATTATTTCACCTTATTGTACATTAGGCGACAGAAGTAAATCAAGGGTAATCTTTTACCGACACTCACTCGGCGAATCTCGGGAACCTTGAGAACCTTTCCCGTATCTGGTGGCCTTTCCTCCGGGCATCCCCTAGGCTAGAGTGGCGCATTATGACCAAACGGTTTACGTTCTCTTCACCCGAATAAAATAATAAAATAAGTTTACCAGTAGGTAACTTATCCTATAGACCATTTGCCTTTTTAGGTGGTATAGATTTTTACTATTAATGGTAGCATCGTAAGGTGTGAGAAAAATTAGCATATCCCCCTTCAGTACCAAAGAAAGCTTCCTTCAAACCTTTAGGGCAAAGCAACCGTATTTACTTAATTACAGGTTTCCAATGGCCGCACCCTTGTTTTGAGGATATATTGTAAAAAGGCTTAAACACATAATGTCTGCACCCCACTTTTTGAACTTGATAATTTTACCTCAAGGGCCTATACTTGCATAAATTCAGTATTATAGCTACCAGTTGATTCTTACTTGATAGTGTAGCACTGGACTTACTGTAGGCCTACGCCTACCTATGCTACATGAATATGATTAGTTTTTGTCTTATTTTTTCTTAAATAAAAAAAATCACACCCTGGTTGAAGGTTATTTGCCGGTTTGGCATATCTGAAATGTATTCTGGCCTGCGAGTGTTCTAAATGCTAACGCGCTAACAATGATGAAAGTGACATCACAATTCACAAGTAGGCTAGGTGGAGTGGATGGCTGTGAGTTAGCAGGCCAAAATGTTTATTTTAAATATGTCCTCAACCTCAATTCAACCATGGATATAGAAAATATGTGCACCAAAACATCTCACTAAATGTAAGAAAATGTATTGGTAATTTACATGGTGTGCCGCAAAATAGTGACTATCCATAATCATAAGGTGTGCCTCAAATCTAGAAGGTGAAGAACCATATTATGCTCCATACCTTTTTAGTTCTTCCAATTTCCAAAACAACATTACGCTCAGGTTTGTTTATGTTTGTTAATGTTTATGTTTGAATGACTCGTTGGAGTAGTAGTAAGCCTACCTACTTACAATGCTGAAGGTCCCGGGTTCAATTCCTGCTTCAAACGGAAGTTTTTAAACTTCTAATAATCTCTTCTTGTCTTGGGAATTAGTGAACGGTGACTTTAGAGCCGTCCTAGCAACGAGGCACGTAATAAATTCAAAGTTAATATTTAATACAATTCAGAATTTAAAAAATCCATCCCGATCGAGAAATTCAAAGTTGTTCTGAATCGACCTTGTTGATTCTGGCGTTGATCCGCGGGTGTTCACTGTCCATACCACTGATTGCTATTTCCTAGATAGATAGATAGATAGATAGATAGATAGCCTAAATAATAGATAGATATTTTATTCATCTTCAGTTTGAGTAACTTAAAAAACAGTTACAGAAATGTTTAGTCAGTTTGTAAGGCCTAAGTAGAAGAAAGAATACCCAGCTAGAGCCGTAGCTCTGTGCATGGTTGTATTCAATTGTAATTTTATTTATTTTTATTTATTTAACGTCTATCCTATTCAGTTATAAAAACTGATTTACAAAGGAGGACAACTAAATAAATCTAATTACATAGATGCAGACACAACAATGAACTACATTTAAGTAAATATTTGAAATAGTAGTAATATTACAACAACAATGCATTAAAACTCAACAATTTTGGTAACAAATTGTAATAACAACAAGGATAAACAATAAAATAAATAAATAAATAAAAAGAATATTAAATGCAATAATGAATGAATCAAATATAAAAAGGGTGGGGAATGAAAAGAAAAGAAAGAGAAATGATAAAAGAAAGAAAAAGAAAGAAAAAAACAAACATTAAAAATACAAAAACAAAAAGAAAAAAATGATTTATTAGACAATCCCACTCAAACAAATATGAGGTTTGCCAAAAATTAGGAACAGCAAATCAGGGAGTAATCAATCTTTCGTGGAAGAAACCATCGAACGCGAATCTTCATTCTTGCGTTCAATCTTCATTTTTGTGTTCAAATCTTGATAACAATTTAGTACAAAAGATCTTGACTCTAATATATAATTATATCAGATATATAATTATTTAAAATTGTTAAAGTCAAAAACTGATCACAGCAATGATACAGGACACCTAACTCAAGTTGCAAGATTTATATGAAAGTTGACTCTTCCGCTTAGAAAGACATACACAGATGTATTTTAATATTATTTACTGCAATTCAGAAATTAAAAAAGTCCGCCCCAACCGGGAATCGAACCACGGATCTCCCGCATTCCAGACAGGCGTCTTAACCACTAGACCATCAGGACGGGTACATTTTAAGCTCTGAATTGTAGTTGCATTATACATCTGAATTGTAGTAAATAATATCAATTACACCTACGGGAGTGTTTCCCGACTAAACAAATCGAGAGATGTATTTAAGTAAACATTTCTTAATCTAGAGACCTAAAATACAGGGTAAAGATACAAAATATGTGTAAGAACAATAACAAACATCAGATTCCTATGATAAAGTAAAGTTGCAATAAATTGTACCTATGTACAAATAATGAAAGGATTAATTAAATTCCTAATGTAGGCCTATAGAAGATGTATAATAATATGAAATATTGAAAAAGGAAATATAAGGTAACAAGTAGTTGACACAGATTTCTACAATATATCACCGAGAGGCGATTTAATACTATACTAGTATTTTTGAACGTAGAAGAAGTGTTTTCTATTTCAGTTCCCAACTAGAATTACTTTTTGTAGACAAAATTAAGTATAATGTTGAATATATGTTGAAATGAAATAGTACTAAAAATGTGGAATAAGATGATGTTTATAGTAGGTAATTGAAACTAAAATTCTAGATCTATGTATTACCTAGGCTTTTACATCAAGAGGTGATTTATCAAAAGTAGGCCTATAGGCATACGGGAAGAAAACGGTGTATTCTTTTTAGTTTTTCCTTATTAGTAATTCATTACATTAGCACAAAACTCTGCCTTTTTTCAAGGATCCATTTTTATTTTTTATAATTCAATTTTGGATTTAATAGTGGGGTAATAATAATTACTAATTCATTAATTTATTTACTAATAATAAATATTGATCTTTGGTTCGTTATCGCTCACTTGTCAATTGCGTCGGGGCCTGCAAGGTCACTTTGGTTCGAAGTCCCCCACTGAAATCAGTTGTATGACTAAGTGGGTAGACTCCAAACACAAATTTATTTTTTTATGCCTATTTAGACCATTCTATTGATATTAACATGATAGGTAGTAAGACAATTTTCTAATTCAAGAAATTCCCACACACTGCGGACTTATGATTCACTAAATAATTTACCTGTGTGTTCAGGTTGATTAAAGTTAAAACATTTGAAGCTAGTATGAAAGTTTGTTTGTAAAACAATCTAGGCAGTGTGAACATGAATAGGACTAGGGCCTAGAGCCTAGATTGCCTAAGTTCACGAAAATTTAAACTACTCTTCCTGCTAGCCTCAGCGTCTTCCTCTTAAGATTAGAGCCAAATTAAATACTAGCGTTACATCAAACTTTCTCACTAGAGGTAGTTGGGAGTTACAAAAAAATTACACAGAATCGCCAGCATGTTTATAACCCTCCGTCACTCGCGTGGGGTTCTACAAACCCCAGGGTCTACATTCGACTCTGTTTCTCTGCATCGGACTGTTTTACCGATTCTAGATTCTCAGTAGGTACCTTCAAGTCACTCTTATCCGTTAGCGAAATTTGTAACCCTCTAATCATTAGGGCTTTTAGTGTTGTTATATTGCCGGTCTGAACGTGGCTGGGGTTGCTGAAACCCCGCGCGAGTGATCACGTTACAGTAACTGCATAGGGAAACTCAATGCTATTTTGGCTTAATTTTGAAATTTTTGAATTTTTCAGAAATTCTTCTTGCAATTTACTAACTGGTTCATGTTTATTACTAAAAAGTGAAACAAAACTTAAAATTGCATTATTTTGACACCTTTTTTGAATATTTTGAAAATGTCCATTTTTTAAATCTGAAAAATACAATAAAAAAATATTTCATACAAAAATGTTCATTGGCATTTTATTTCACTGTCCTCCCAGTAACAACCACCTACATAGTAGTTCCACAAATCATATGAGCACAGAAAGAAATACCCAAAACATCCTACTGCACTAATTACAGCCCAAAATAATTTGGGGTTTGAGAAACCCCACGCGAGGGATGGTGTTAAGAAATTCTGCGCGAGTGACGGAGGGTTAAATAAATAAATGAATAAATAAATAAATTGTATTTTAGAGTCTACCCACTCAGTTAGGGCCTATATAACTGATTTTCAGTGGGGGACTTTAAATCGAAGCGACCAAGCTAACCCTGTAGGCCCCGACGCAATCGACGAGTGAGCGATAACCAACCAAAGATCGATATTTTTTAATAGGTAATATAGGGTACTTGTTCATTAACGGGACCCCCCTCCAAAAAATGTAAAAATTCAGTAAAAACATTTCAATAGACAATCATAACTACTACATCTACTCTATCTGAGTTTCAGGAGGTCAGGAAAACACAATTATTTCGAACAAAGCATCGAAAACATCTTTTTCCGGCTACATACTTTGCGCCAGGAGTGACACGGCCTACGCCAACATACTCCACCTACAAAACCTTTGACGTCACTATTTTAAATATAAAAGACTGTCAATGGAAAAGTACTTTCGTTTAAAATAGCGACGATAAAGGTTTTGAAGGTTCATTTGGTGTCCGTGAACGTCAATGTCAGCTGCACGGCGACGACTGCTCTCATGTAGGCCTACGCGTTCCAATGGACTGGACTCGTCTGAGTCACGTTGAACGTGCGAGTCAAGTTCACTGTCAGAGTCATTTTCAACTCCTCGCAAGTTGTAATTATTTATTGTAAACAGAAACAAGTAAAAAAATGAAGATCGGAGGGACCAATTAACAAAAAATTGAAGAGGGTCCCGTTAATGAACAAGTACCAAATATAGCAATCAGTGGTATGGACAGTGCGAACACCCGCGGATCAACGCCAGAATCAACAAGGCCGATTCAGAACAAATCTGAATTTATTATGTGCTTTGTTGCTAGGACGGCTCCAAAGTCACCGTTTACAAACTACTAAGACAAGAACTGATGGACTTAAGTCCAAATCAGAAGTTAAAAAAATTCTGACTTTGACGGGAATCAAACCCTGGACCTTCTGCATTGGAAGCAGATACTCTAACCACAAGACCAACGAGCCACACATCAAGGATTTTTCGGTCAGTCTATTGTTTAATATAGCGGGCTGTAGGCCACAACAATCAGGAAATGTTCACTTACCCTTTCGAAGTCAAAAGCACGCTCAATAGGATTGCCATTGGGCCTACATCTTATGCCTAAACATCCGTAACTTACCATCGGTATTCGCTCGACGATTATATCACCTTACAGTTTGTCCCCCACACGAAGCACGTGCACAAAATATGTTCTAGGCCTACAACTGTGTGGGTAGAATGTTAATAAACAATTCTTTGTATTATAATGAAGTATTACACCAACAGCAGTGCCTCTTATGAAGATTACTTGCCAATATGAAAACACAGGCAAAAGCAATCTACATAAGAGGTACCGTCATCAGCCGTTTTGTCTTCATTTTCATCACTTTGATGAATGCAGCAATGATGAGAACTCCCTCCACTTGTAGGCATTCTGCGGCCCTAGGCGGGCCTCCATAAGAAAAGGTACAAAATGGCCTCTAGGAAATATTTTGGCAGGCCTAGTTTACAGTTTTTGCCTTGGCCTAGGCCTACCTATACAATCGTCGGCACTTATTTGATTGGGGGGTCCAAATGCTTTTTGCGATGTTTTGTAGGGAATCATAGGATGGGGGAAGGAGGGCGCGAAGCGCGTAAGTTTTGCAATATATAGGGCCTAGGTAGTACTTGGTATTATATTTCATACCAACACGCTTCCATGCAAAAATTGCAAAAAGCATTTGGACCCCCCAACCGAACAAGTACCCAATCGTCCTTGCTCACAATTAAAAAATAAGTAGGTAATGCCTTGGCTGAAAGACTTGAACATTTTGTTTAGACATGGTGTGTTAATGTTTTTTTTCCCCTTTATCTGTGTGTGCCTATGTAATCAATGGTCTAGGGCCGCATTCCGATATTCGCTCCAGTCGCTACGGCCGTAGCGCCTATGGGGCGCAGTGGAGCGTATGATTATGCTCCAACATTCGGAACGGGTGTAGCGTTTAAAACATGGCTGACCGTGAAATTATCAGATTGCTTAATTAGAAGAATGCTTAATCAATGGTTTATTTCATTGATTCTTTCATCAACAATTATTTCCAAACCTTAAACTTGGAGAACTAATGGACTACGCAGACATCCTTACAGTTTACGTGCTATTTTCAGCAGTCCTTTCGTAAATCTTCAGTTGCCGCCATCTTGATTTACCCCCACTCCACGGAACGCTCCTAGTGCCGGGCTGAAAACCCTCAGCGTTAGGAGCGCGCTGAGAATGCTCCAGTAGCGTATTTCGGAACACAAGGCGGGGCGTTTGGAGCTAATTTCGGAATGGGTGGAGCGCGGCTACTGCGCTACGTAGCGAGTATCGGAATGCGCCCTAGGTATGTTATGTTATTTCTATTTAGGTAATCTTTTATTGACAAGTCTCAATTTTCAGGTGCCACTCTGTGCACCAATACTGAATGTATCATGTGACGCTAATAAATACAATACAATACAATGGGTAGGCCCTACCTAGCCTATACTAAATGAAGGATGTAGACTGCCTAAGCTAGCTAGGCCCTAGGCCTGGGTCAGGTCGGTTTTGCCTAGGCGAAAGGCAGCCATTCCCAGGGCTAGGCCTAGGCCCTAGCCCTAGTAGCACTCGGTTCTAAGGTAGGTGGCCAGCTATTAAATTTTACGAAGAACTGAGTTTTTCCGAATTGCAGCTTGGCTTATTTGTGATGAATGTTAATGAAAGCACAAGGCATGATGAAGCAAATTGGTGAAAACTAGGTGTGGACTCTCACGATCAACATAACCAAACAATGTTATAATGGGTTTAGTCCGGTATATAACATGTTGCTTCTCATAAATATTTATAAACAAACACTTATACTCACTTTTAATACACGTTTCAACACGCATAACAGTACAAATTCATATAATTACCACAAATTTGTGATGCGGCGTCAAAGGACGCAGGCACGACGGAAACGTTAAATGGCGGGAAGGAACGACAAGTGAGCGAGAAAGAGATAGAAACGAGAAATCGATAGTCGAGCAGTCGAATCCAAGTCGAATCGGTTCTAATCATGGGTCGAACCTTCAGGGTCGAGTGAGGACTTTGGGAGGCCGTGCGGGACCAGACCAGCTAGTGTGCAGTGAACTTATTGTTTTTCTTCTATTTTGATGAAAATGACATAGGCCTAGCCTCATTCTAAATTGTGTATTTTTTAAGTTTGTGAATTTTCAAGAAGAATGGCCAAGGATGAAATGGATGATCTGTTACCAGACAAAGATGCAGCAAAAGAGTTCTACGCTAAATATGAGCCTAAAGAAATTCTGGGGAGGTAAGCAAGCTCTCTTCCTTTTAATAACTCTGGCTTAGTAGACCCTAGGCTTCTTAGGCCTAGGGCTAGCTCATTGTCCTAGGTCTACTTGTCTCCTAACCCTACTTTTGTTTTTTTCACAAAATCTTTAACAGGGGAATTAGCTCAACTGTTAGAAGATGTATAGAGAAAGAAACAGGAACAGAATATGCTGCTAAAATTATTGATTTAAGTACGGATTCTCATGATGGAGTGGGTGAAGGAAAAACTATGCTCGAGGCAACTTTAAAAGAGATACAAATCTTGAGAATGGTAACTGGACATCCATATATCAGTAAGTACCCTGCTGAAAAATCTTGACAAGAACTTGTCAAGATTGTAGTGGTTGAGTTGGCAAGATCTTGCCAAGAATAATACAAGTTCTTGCCAAGTTCTTGCAACTTGTAAGGCCACGTTCCCACAAATTGGTTTAGTTATACGCTGAGGCTATTCCACCGTAGCTACGGGAAATTACGTTTCTCAATTCGTCCGTAGCATGAACGAACATCGGCGGAAATCACCGAAGGTACTCGAACTGTGGGTACGGAAAAATTAGGCCTGCTAATTAACCGTAGGAACGGGAAGTAAATTACGTTAATTCAATAATAAGCACTCTGAAAATATACGAATTATGTCATAATTAATAAAGATTGAACACAAACACTACCATTTCACTGTTGCCGGCGCGCCATGTTTATTATGACATTACTTAGTTGGCCTAGGCCTACCAACCTTTTCAATAAAATACTCTACTTACCAAACCTTTAACGTTGCTATTTTAAATCTTAACTCGTTTTTAATAAAATACTCTACTTACCAAACCTTTAACGTTGCTATTTTAAATCTAAACTCGTTTTTAACGGAAAGGATTTCGGGTGCGCTCTTATCGATTGTATCCTAGAACTAGCGCGGCGCAGCAGTTTTTAAACGCTTTTATCATCTAGAATTGTGTTTGCGACGGGGACGAATGTAGTGAAATCATTTGTAGAAAAAACATGGACCCAAATAGAATGGTAAAAAAAAAACGACCAAACGAAAATTTGAACCGCCGACCTCTCGCATAGAATTCGGACGCGCTACCACTGTGCCACAATCCCACTGTGATATTTGAAGCTATTGGCCTAGTTACGTGGTATCCCGCGGACGATTCGGATACCTTCGATTATTTCCGCTGATCTTCGTTCATGCTACGGACGAATTGAGAATCGTAATTTTCCCGTAGCTACGGTTAAATAGCCACTTCCTTAGTTATAAGGGGATAGGAATACGTGTTAAATTGTTTACGTTTTTGTCCTAAGAAATTGTTATAGGCCTATAACAAAACCATAATTCTTATGATGGACCAATCAGACGTTTTGTTATTTATACGACGACCAATGAAAAGGAGTAACTTCATTATGACAGGCCACTGAAACATTACTAACCAATCAGGATATCGGATTTCTTGTTACCATAACAACCAATAACAATTTCTTAAGACTAAACCAAAGTTATGGGAACGCGGCCTAACTACGCTAGTTCAATTCAATTCAACTAAAGCATCATACACAACTAGTTCTAAAACGTAAGGCGCAAGGTCTAAGGCGTAAGTCGTAAGAAATGCTAGGCGTTTACAACAACCATGCCATTTTTCATTGCTCCTGCGTATTGCGCATGCGCGTACATCAGCTGTGGAATGAAATAAGCAGGAGTGGAAAGTTTCCTTGTTCGTGATTGGCTCGTCGTAAGAAACCTGTCGTAAGAATTGGATTTTACGTTACGACATAAACCTTACGCCTTGCGACTTTAGGATGTGTTGTGAACGTTCTGATTGAAACACATACTCGGCAATACAAATTATTATGCCTTAGGCCTTGCGCCTTACGCCTTAGAACTAGTTGTGAATTATGCTTTAGTCTTTATTTAGCAACTCTCTATCTTGACAAGATCTTGTGAACATCTTGACAAGCTCTATGCCTACTTGATGCAATTTTGATAGGGCTTACATACTAGTATGCCTCCTTAGTCCTTATTACCGGTAGATGTTTATCCCTGGCTGTTAATCTATGCCATATGAACATAAAGCAAGTAGGCATGCCTGCAGGTTAGGTCAAACACAGGCCTAGCCATATAGTGCAAGGCATAAGACTTTTAGTCTGAAACTGTCACCTAGGTCTATAGGCCTACTACAATAGCCCATCATCCATAATAGATGATATTCAAAATCACCAGCACCCTCTATATCTTGCCCGCAAAGCATTACAGGAGAAAGAGTATTTACACGCTAAATGCCATGCTCGGGTGTGTGGAGTAGGCTACTGCTTTTCTATCACAATCAGTGCAGTCTGCAACGCTCCCAAGCATATGACATTTATCATGTAAGGTAAATTATTTTTCTCCCACAATGCTTTGCAACGGGGCGCGCATGTGCAGTTAATTCTGAAAATGATCTATTGGCCTAGGCCTAGTGGTTGTAAATAAGTACTCACATAAACTGAGGCCTGTACAAGACGATGGCAGCATCTGTAGCCTAGCTATTTATGTGTATGTGACCTTTGCCTACCATCCCCCTACCCTAATGCACAAAGACTTGCGTCGGTAAAGTTGCGGACGCAAATATTGGCAAAGATGGTGGAATTGTCTCCGGCGATACTGTTTGGAGATCAATGGAAACGAAATACAAGTAAAAACCAGTCCCTAATGACTTGAATAAAATGTTCTAGCACTAAAAGAGCATTTCTAGATAGAAAACAGTGCATTATTTACTATAATTTTGTGTTTTGGGCAACCTGGAACGTATATAGTGGTCATAAGTTGCAATATTTACCGTCTACTTTGGAGTAGCTGTAACGAGAGGCATTCCTATGCTGAGGGTCGCTGGTTCAAATTTCACTTGATTTTATGAACTTTTTTACAATTTTTTACGTTTCTTGACTGCTTTACTGTATGTCGGTACAAAAATTTTAGTTTAAGTGTTCATTTTACGATACAAAAAAAGTGAGGGTCGACATTTGTGTCACATGCAATGCAGAGTACCGGTAGCCGCAACTTTACCGAAATATCCAGTGACTTGGACCAATCTGCTAACGCAACTATCTTTGTGCATACGGTTTTTATAGCCCTATGATTAAACATATGGATTTGCCCAAGTCCGCCATTTTTAACGAGACGCAACTTTGCACCAGTAAATCTTTGTGCATGAGAATGGTAGGTCTATTGATCAACTGTCTACTCAAGTTCAAAATAAACTGAAACAATGAGACATCACAATCACAAATGTAGGCATGGCTTGTTTGCTGCCATAATTGTTTGATGAGGTTCAAGATGCTAACACCAGGTGGCAGTTCAGTTTGAAATCTTACAAGATTTTGACAAGATCTTGTTTTGAATCCAAGATCTTGGTAAGACGTTGATAAGATCTATCTTGTTTGTAGGCCCTATCTTGTTTCTAACCAAGTTCTTGGCAAGATCTTGACAATATCAACATATTGTTGTTTTTTATCCAGATATTCATAAGATCTTGTTTCAAAACAAGTTTTTGACAAGATCTTACCATAAACAAGTTTTTGGCAAGATTTTGAAAGATCTTGCAAGTTCTTGACAAGATTTTTCAGCAGGGAGGGCCTAAACCTTTCTAGGCATATAAGCCCTGTGCATACTTTGTGTTATGTGTGGAGGGAATTTAAACACGTCATAGGCCTATGCCTAGCTACTTGCTGAAGAAATTTGTGTGTTAACAATATCCTTTCTTTTTAGTTGAACTTCATGATGTATTTGAATCGAAGACATTCATATTTCTCGTTTTTGAATTGTGCAAAAATGGGGAACTATTTGACTATTTAACATCTGTTGTTACTCTTTCTGAAAAGAAAACTAGGTAAGCTCATCAACTTGTTAACATAATTAGTTTATAAATGTGTAGGTCCAAAGTAAGCAGCCCTTTAATCTTTAACCAACTTAATCATGTATATAAACGACGTGCGTAACCGACTTGCGCTTTCACTTCTCACTGACCACCGTCAGCAATCACAACGCAATGGCAACATAACCTACTAGGAAAACGCTTAAGTCCCGCCGCGTTGTTGGATGAGCGTAATTGGTGAATTGAGCTGCCATGTGTTTTGCGGATTTTCTGTTGTTCTGTGAAAAAATCAGAACTTTGTTGAATTTTTTTAAAAATTAAATCAAATTAAATAAAAAATTAACTTTTTAAAAAAAATTAATCGTAATTTTAAAAAAAGGAACAAATCGTAATATTGAAATATTTCATAAGAAATAATTATTCGATTACGCACAAATTTACACGAATATCTTAATTCTTAAAATTAAGGTCCTGTGAAAAAATCATTAAAATCGGATAAAGCATGTAAAGTGGACTTCACGGGAAGATTGGTCCGCAGGTACCAAGAATTTCCTCCCTTCTTTACCACCACCACCTTCCTGGCCCGAGTAGAATGGACAAGAGGTAGATCGTATCTATATTGTAATAGTCGCTGGACCCTTCTATTGATGGTCTCGAAACCATCCAATTGAATTATTTTTGCTTGAATAGAGTTAAATCCTTCCTTCCTTTCATGACGTAAACTATTGTTATTTACCTTTCAAATGCCCTTTAATGTTAAGAGTCTGCAATAGCTTGAGAGTCGAAAACGTACATATTCTGGAGCGAAAATGTTGGAAAGTATTGGATCAAACGGAATCGGGTTTTTTCCTATCATTAGATCAAGACTTCAACTACACACGTATACAAGAACATTCTAAAGTTGTGTTTAATATTTAGCGCTAATTAGGTTTGCAAAGTATCGAAATCTCGAAATTGTCCTAGGCCAATCGATTTTCTGGAGCTAGTAGTACAGTGAATAATGAACAGATTGTCATCGGGTTTGATTTTTTTACGAGAGGAAGAAATATACTAGACACCTAAACAATCACCTGCCCATATTTCGCGGTCAGTTTTTTAGTATCTTTAAGCCAAAGTGCTCCTTGCCAAACCATCAAAACAGAGACGCAATGATTTATTTAAATAACGCAATAACATGAGACCTGTTCTACATTGAAGTTCATAGATGTATCTATGTACTAAAGTCAAAATATTTGTATTTTCTTACCCGCGTACCCTGAAAACCATAGGCTAAATAAAGCAAATTTTCACTGAACTGTTGGATGTGTTGTTGCGTAACGTGGCGCCCTCTACTGAGCTCGGGGTTCGCCACGCCCGTAGCTCTCATATCTGTGCGCTAGGTGTTATCTAGGAGGGGCAAGTAATATGATTGGTGGAACTGAATATCCAGGCTTATCTGATGTTTTGCTATGCTCTGTCGGTGCGCCATTACAATTTATATGTTGATTAGATCACTTCCTATGGATAGAGATCTTTGTAAATATTGCATGTTTATATACGTGGAGATGTGCTTGCAGCCGTTCATTGTTTACTGACTAAATCCCGTACTCAAAATAGTTACTTGTTGTAATAGTGATTCACACATCTAAATCTCTGAACTCAGAATCTCCATGCGTAGCCTACTTATTATTTTATGTCTGTAAAAACCTCAATTCCTATTGAATATAATCGACCACATATTTCTTCATTGCGTTCCTTGAAAGTTTTTTTATGTGATTATACACGGTAAGATTATTCTAGATAGGAGAAAAACCACTATATATCGACAAAATTATCAGTGGCCCTGCGATAGTCTGGCATAGACACACTATTTTATGAAGCCTGTGGAGAACAAATGCTGTGAAATGTGATAAAACTTTATCAGTTTCCTCTGGGGCATGTGGAATCTTTAGATTTGGTGGAAGAGCTAACTCAAACTAAACATGTTGTCTAAGTGAAGTGATACAGCGAAGATGTAAAGTTGGTGTCCCCCAATGAAGATGGGAAGAAAAGTGAGGAAAAAAGGAAAGTCACCGAGATATTAAGTGAATTAGCCAAAGCGAAGTGAAAGCGACACCGGTAAGATAATAATTATATATTTTATGGTAATCAGCCCAGAAATGACAAAATCTATCTCAGCGGGGTATCGAACCTCAGTCTCCCGATTGCCGATCGGGTGCTATACCGCTAAGCTACCGACACGACTTACTTCATAACATCTGGATTGTTGGTGCATTGTATTGATCTGAATAGACCGGGGTTCGATACCCCGCTGAGATGGATATTTTAATTTCTGGGTTGATTTCCATAAAATCAGTTATACCGACGAAAGAGTTTCCGATTTAATAACGAATTGAGAATTATATTGTTTGTCATTCCATTCTTTTATGAGAAGAACATATTGCCCGTATGCAGTGTCAGCGCATGCATACTTATTTTAGAGTATCTAGACTTCCCGAAAATCAAGGACAGTATAATACCACTTTTTAAAAATCAAATATTCGTAGGCTATCCAAATAATTGACTTGAGTCACTACCCCGTGCACACTTCTAGACAAATGTCTACATAAGCTGTGTTGCTCATAAGAGTTTTATTTCTCCCTGCCGTCTACTCATGTTAATAAAATTCCAAGGAACCATGGAATATACAAATCGTGGACCTGTCATGTTTTTCTCTGTAATAACAAAAAGATTGCATAATAGTTTTATTGAATGTTTTATGACATTTAACTCTAAATGAACAAACGACCACTCCCATTTTTATGAATTAATCTTCTATCAGCTACTATGTCTTTTAGAGCTATCACATAAATATTTTTCTTGAAAAAACAAGGGCATTTTTTCGATTTTTGTTGTGTTTTTCGTCTGTTGCGAGCAGTGGCGTAAACATGGGGGGGGGGGTGGGAGGATAGAGGGGCAACCGCCAAAAGCCCCTTTAAATTTGGTTTAGGGGCCAGGGGGCACAACCGCACAATTGTTTTTCATAATGAGGTATTTATTTTATGGAAATCGATCTAGAAATTAAAAAATCCATCCAAGCGGGGTATCGAACCCCGTTCTTCCGACTGCAGGTCGAGTGCTTTCCCCTATAAGCTATATTATTATCATTATTATTCTATATTATGCAAATTTATTATTTACTTTTATTATTATTTATTAATATTTTATAATAATAATATTTATATGTAATATTAATATTAATATTTAATTTAATAAAACTATTTAATGTTGGTTAGAGCCCAATGGCCCGGTTAGTTATGGTCCGGGGTTCGATCCCCGCGGTGTAGTCACTTTTTTAATTTATGTCTTAAGTACTAACATATATATATATATTATTATGTTATATTGACATAATTTTCTTAACTCGTAATTTTTTAATTTAAGATTAGTGTAAAAAAGACTCGTTTAAATACTCCTGTCATAACAAATAATATAAAAAAATATTCGGGTCATTTGCTAAGGTTCCATCCCCCCCCCCCCCCCCCCCCCCCTCCATTCTGCACGATCTTGCAGTGGCGGATCTAGGACATAATCATGGGGGCGTCGATTTGCGTGTGCATGTACAGTCGTGGGAAAGGGACTAAGCGCGGACGCACGGGGGGTATGGGGGGCGGAGCCCCCCATTAATTGCGCCACAGGCGAAAATTTTGAAAATCAGGTTTTTAGAGTGCATTTGGTGCGTGCACAATAAAATAATAATTTTTTTTTTTTTTTTTATTTTTAAAGAATCATGGGGGGGGGGGGCGATCGCCCCACCCACCCCTGTATCCGCCACTGCGATCTTGTACTTTACACTGGAAAGAGCGTAAACCCTTATATTATTTTTGGATGAAACCACTGACTATATCCACGTACCCCTTTCACTAGTCGTGCTGAATTGATCTTTTGAGGTTACAAAAATGTTCGTCCCCCGGCTTCCCCCAAAAAACAAGGGCTGTGATAAGCCACTTGCTGCAAGAAAGTTTGCTCTCTAGTAGACAATTGTCTTCTCCGTCTGTTGATAGGCCTACTAATCATAGACATTTCTAAACGTAGATCTTCCCAATTTGTTAAGTGCTAATGAAAATGTCTCTTACGCACACTTGCACCAGTATCGTCCAACTCGGCAAAAATTACAAAGTGCGCGAACTATTCAGTTACTGCGAGAGATCAAAGTATATTTAGTAAATTGTTACATGAGCTAGAGCTAGTGATGTTTTGTTGCATTACTAGGCATCTCAAAAGATTATAATATTCAATCGAGATCAGATCCTAGCCAATCAAACTAAATCGAAAAAATAGTAACAAACTTTGTAATCTATTTTGATCGATAAAAGTAAGTTTATTTTAACGGTCCTATGACGGGTTAGTTCGACAAGTGTATTGTTGTGGACATATCGCTACTATGAGCGATAATGGATTAATGGGCTTTGATTTTTCCATTATGAAAGAAAACCCGAAAAAATCATTGTAATTAACTTTTCTGGACTCGATTCCCGTACATATAACTGAATTAAAAAATGAGTTATGGACATTGTTAGCTGTCTTTCTGGTCCTTCTGAATTATTTAGAAATTAATTATTATTGTTTATGGTCATCATGATCATCATCATTATCCATCGCCGCTTCCTACTTCTGGCAGAAAAAAAGCAAGTTTACTGCTATTGCCAAGATGCGTGCAAGTTGTAGTCATAGGTATACGTATTATGAATTTTAGTTTCTTTAGGATGCACTCAGGTAAAATTTACGAGTATTTGCGAGAGAATCTCTGAGGGCCATGTATTCATTCGTATTGTTGTCTGAAGAACATTTCTAGTCAGGATTGCCAGTGGTGGGTATCGAACCCGAGACCTTCGAATCATTACCTATGAGGTACCTCTGTTGGCAGTCGGAGAACATACCTTTGCCATAAAACGGTAGTTTTAACAGACGTGAAATAACACGTCTATATTTGGGGAATTATAAACGATATCTATAAATATTAGTTTATATTTTTTTAATAAAGTATCAAATCATCTTTCAGTTGTATCTACAAAATAATGTGAAATCGACTGAAATTTAATATATTATTCAGTTCCGAATTCAAAGACTAATTTATGTTGGGCCTAAGTAAAACTACCGCTGGGCTGCAGTGTCTCTATGTCTGCCAGTGTCAACGATCTGTTTTTATCACTATTTTAAAACCCGTTTCTTAAAGACAACAATATGATGAAAAGATATATTATTATTTGCCTACCGAAATTTTGTTTAAATTGATTTTCTTCAAAAAAAATAAAATTAAGGTTTTGTTTTTCATTATGTCTAAAACGCACATATTCTCACTAAATTATAGGGAAGTTGCACATTTCTCGAAAAGGCAAGTCCCCTTAATCGCCTTCCAAGTTTTAACATCGAACATTTAGTTGTGAAATGGCAAAACTAATCCATTGCTTTTTTAGGTGTGCTGATAGGGCCAAAATGTGAAGAGTTTTTTTTTTTTTTTTACAGAGGTAAATTTATTTTTAAACAATGTATGTTTCCGAGAATATTGATTTCACGGAGTATTTCTCCATAAAAGCGCTGCAAAACAAACTCAAATATGTGTATCTTCATAGAAGTGACACAATTTCATTTGATGAATAAAAATTACGGAGGTGGTGATTTAAAATTAACTCGTCTGACTTTTTCGTATACTAAAGACAATATCGGGCTTATTAGTGTGTCTCAAATGTGTGCATTGTTGATTAGCGAGATTAATAATAAGAACTACTTTTAAAGTAAAATTCTATGTTCTAATGCCCAATGAAAACTTTGAATCAAATCGTATGGCAAAAGGTATAATTAACTACGCGGCCCTTAAAAACTGTTGACAAAACCCGGTAATAATGTCTGATGTTGTTTGTTTGTGTTGTCCCCATGCTTTAGCTACAGAATAAAAATAAAAACTATTATTATTGAAACAAATCGAAGCGTGAAGACATCAATGACAATTACACACAACACTTACATAGTAATTATTACTATTTTTCACTAATCAACTACAATGAACTTAGGTAACTTATTGTAGAGACAAAAAGAAACAATCGCCGGAAACGTCAACCAATAATACAAAATAATGAACTAACCATTGTTCATTTGAAAGTCACGATGTGCAGGTCCTATGTTATTCATATCATGTCATATTTGGTATTTATTTTTGCAGTCGCAAAACGATAACTAGAACATTGGCCGCGGGGTGGAGCTAAGAACCAGTTGTCTCGTTATCTCTGTCTAAACATGTCCCTTTCGTTTGTTTCTAGCCTGCCCCTTATACTTCCGTCTTCCTCATTCCCCTCTGAGATTGCCGCGTCACCTAGCTATTGCGTACTCTTAATGATTTTTACTTAAATGTTTCACTGAAGTAAAATCAACACGAAAATGTTTTTGAATGCTAAAAATTGATTGAAAACTAAGAACTTAACAGTATAATGTACAACACACTTCTTCATCAGAAGTGCTAAGAATATTTTGTTAACATTGTTAGTTCGAAATCAATTTTTTGCGTTTAAAAATATTTTCTTGTTGATTTTATTTCAGGGAAACATTAAAGTTAAAATCATTAACATTTAAGAACATTTAAAAGGTAAATACAACAGTTTATGTAATGAAAAGAAAATTAATTTATCTCTATTCAAGGGTTTAGAGACCATCAATAGAAGGGTCGAGGATAGGTAAGATCTAAATCTTGTGCACTCTGCCCGTCCGAGGAAGGTGGTGGTGGTAACGAGGGGAGGAAATTTTTGGTACCTGCGGACCAATCTTCCCGTGAAGTCCACTTTAGGTGTTATAAGCAGAAGAAATTTAAAAAATCGTAAAATTGCGATTTTCATGAGAAATAATTATTTGATTACGCTCAAATTTCACACAAATATATCAATTCATAAAATTAAGGTTCTGTGAAAAAATCATTACAATCGGATAAAGCATGTAGGAGTTATAAGTCGAAGAAATTTTTTAAAAAATCGAAAAAAATCGTAAAATTGCGATTTCATGAGAATGATTTTTCGATTGCGCTCAAAAAACGTGCAGTTCTTAGTTCAGAGATTTCGAAGGCCTCCATAAAATTTCATCGCAATCGGAGTATCGGTTTTAGCCGGAATCGTGTTAACAAACAGACAAAAATACAGAAAGAAAAAAAAAAAACATTCCGGATTTTTTCTCCAGTGTAGTGAAATGGAATCTTCGCTTCGCTCGCTACGCTCATCCAATAAATTATAGGTGGTTGTAATGCATTTTCAAGTGAAATTTTATAGCAATTTGTTGCATCTATTTTCTGGCTTATTTCAAAACCTTGTGTATGAACTTTTTTTCAGATTTTTTTAAATTGAAATTTGGCTATCAAGGTTGAGTTAATATCAACTGAATTAAGATGTGTATAAACAAATTATTTTAACTATCTAGGGCCTATGTAAAATAAAATAAAATAGGAATTGAATAGGGTACTGGTAGGCCTACTGTAGTTTTAAGTGAAAAAATAGCACTTTGTGGCATCTATTCACAAAACGCTATTTTCACCTACCTCTAGGCCTAGGCCCTACATAATGTATTTATTGATTGGTCTATGCTCTACCATTAGTTAATAAATTCCTCGTCTTGAATCAACAAGCGCAATATTATGTATATCTTTAAGGTTATATGTAGTTTGTTCCCGTCGCTTGCAATCAGCTGGTAGCAGTGTTGGCAGCCATTGTCAAAGGTGATGCAAGAAACTCAGAGTTCCGACGTGGGTTGAAATTCCAACTAGCGTTGCAACTCAGTGCGTTCACACTACAAAAGTTACCCGCGTTATTAGCCAACCCACGTTAGGAAGCGAGTAATAAAAAGGGGGTATAAGGCAGCCGGCAATGCAATAGGCATTTGATAACAATGTAGGCCCCACCAGTAGTGTTTATAGACAGGGCCTATCACCAGCAGCATGTTACATGTTCAAGCCAAGTTGTGCTGCATCAGAAATCTAATTCAACAGTAGGGTCTATGAACTTACCAGCTTCCTTCCGATCAGATCTCTTAGTAATGATCTCTGAGCTAAGTTATGATCACCAATCACACATGTAGTTTGTAGCGGCCACCACTGTTTATTTAGCAGGCTTCCAGTGTTTTATAGTTGGAGTTTCAGGTCTAGTAATAAAGTTGAGCAATGATCCACGCTGAGCAACTATGTCGATCATGTGTTTTAGTGGCAGTTATTTTCATGCCCAACCTAGCCAGATCTACAAATTATTAACCTAGTTAACTTGTTGTTTCTCATCAACCATTTCAATAACGAACATTATCTTTTGAAAGCAAGAACTTACCCTGAATTGGACCTACCAATGACGACAGCTAGCTTAGTTTAATCATAATAAAACCTAGGTATTTTAATCATATTTTAACATATCTTGTAGCCACGGTGTCTAAAAATACCATTAACTCGTGAAACAATGTATCAGTTTAGTCTTTGTAAATAAGTAGGACTGACAGTTATTCTGTCATGTCCTAGGTACATTATGCGGCAGCTATTCGAAGCTCTACAATTTGTTCACAACAAGAGTATCGTGCACAGAGATCTCAAACCAGAGAACGTTCTTCTGGACGACAGCTTGAACATCAAGTTGACCGACTTTGGTTTCGCAAGAGAATTAAAGCCAGGAGAAGTATTAACCGATCTTTGTGGCACGCCCGGCTACTTAGCCCCTGAAGTTCTCAAGTGTAACATGTTTGAAGACGCTGCTGGATATTCACTACCGGTTGATATGTAAGTTTTTCACCTATGGTAGGTAGGCTACTAGTATGGTGGTAGACCTACTATAATCCAACTTTATAACCATGCGTAGCTTCTACCTAGGGTTACCATAAGTGTCTCAGCAAAAAAGAGGACATTTCGTTCACAGACATTCGCGGACTACAAGGGGTCTGGGGCGGAGCCCCAGCCGCCGGAGGCGAATATTTTTTGGACATTTTTACCGTCAGGATAGCGTTTAGAGCGATCTGAACAAGGGTCAAGGAAGGACAGTGGTGCCGACGCCTTTTTTTTTTAAAAAAAATAAGGTGTGGCCTATTTTTTAATGAACACTACATTTTGA
>JAMZAV010009147.1:0-26425 GCA_024449915.1 Sweltsa coloradensis | reverse complement strand
CACAAATTGAAATCACAGACCGAAAAAAGTTCCTAACAATTATAGACCAAATTCTTTAACCTCCTCTTTCTCTAGAGTTTTCGAGAAAATCATGTACTCCCGTCTGTCATCCTTCCTTTCGAAACACAATATTCTTGCAAGCAATCAACACTGTTTCCAGAAGGGCAAATCAACCACAACTGCCATCTTCTCATTCCTATCTGCACTATACAAGGCACTCGATCATGGCGACCTGGCTATTGGGATATTCTATGACTTGAGTAAGGCGTTTGATACAATTGACCATGAGGCCAAGTCTTGAAACATGCGACTCAAGTCGCAATGCGTGTCAAGTCACTACTTCCAAATCGCATGCGACTCGGCTTCACGTCATGTACGTAGTCTTGAATTTAGATGTGCGACTCATTTCGCTTGCGAGATGAAATTCTTCCTTGCGAATGCTTTTTTGCGTTTGGAAACTCCGCCCACTTTCGCTCTATGACTGACCAATGAGAAAGCTTGTTACAAAGTGCAACTTTCGACTTTCGACTTTTAAATCGATGTTGTGAAGTAAATCGATGATATAATCGATTGTGACGAACTATTGATGCTATAATCGATTCGCACATTCAATCAACTGTCAAAACACACTAGGAGTACTAGGCTAGGCTTACATATAAATAAATAAATAAATAAATAAATAAATAAATTGTATTTAGAGTCTACCCACTCAAATATATAACTGATTTTCAGTGGGAGACAGTAAATCAAAGCGACCAAGCCAACCCTGTAGGCCCCGACGCAAATTATTTCACATAGTTTATTGTTGTTATCAAATAGCCTAAAGGCAGTCGTACTCTCTATTTAATTAATCATATTTTTTATTGTTTATTTTATTTATTATTATTCAATGATTATCACAATACGTACAATCATTAGGAATATCACAACGAGCATAGCCCTTAAACACAGAATTGTGTGTGATATATCCCTAAATAGTAAATATAATAAAGTTGATATTAAAATACCAAAACAAATTGCAAAGAAAGGTAAAAAAAAAGTAATTCACATTGTAAAGATATAAAAATTGTTTCTGTCACAGATAACAAGTGAACAATAATTATGCGACGAGTAAAAAAAAGTAAAAAAAAAATCCCAGGCGGGATTTGAACCGGCGACCCCTCGCGTTGAAACCGAGTGCTCTAACCACTCGGCCTCCGGGACCACGTCGAAAAGCCGATCTATAGCGCCACTAATGCAGATGCACGCTAGCTTGCGACGAGCGTAAATAATTTGACATGACAATTATAACACTTTAAATATTTCTAAAGCCTTCTGCCAACATTTCTAGAGTGTAATTTACGTCTTTATACATAGGATGTACCTTATAACTATTTATTTAGTCATTACAAACTTTCGATGTGGCAGTCAAGACGCAAATAAATCTCTACACGCAAGGTAAAACCTCGCGGTTTGAAACGTAAGAAAACTTGCGAGTCAAGTCGCAAGCCGTTTCGCAAGTTTGTCTCAAGACTACCGATTTGATGGTTTTGAGCGACTTGTCGGAAATTTGCGACTCGAAACGGAAGGTGAGTTGAAACGCAAGTTTCAAGACTTGGCCTCCATGGTATACTTCTCTCAAAACTGGAATCTCTAGGTATCAGAGAAATAGCCAATAAATGGATTGCATCCTTTCTATCAGACCGTTTCCAGGTAGTAGAACTTAATAATATTGATGAAAATGATACAATTACTAAATTCCAATCACACCCCTTAAGCCTTGTCTGTGGTGTGCCCCAATGAACGGTCCTGGGGCCCCCATTCTTCTTACTTTATGTAAACGACATGCCCAACAAATTTAAAGTAGGCATACTGACGCAATTTGTAGATGACTCAAGTCACCTCTTAACTGCAACCAGAAATGAGCTTGCAGAACTCATACATAACTCAAATACCCAAGCAAACGCAATGTCGGACTACTGTCAAAATAACCTTCTCTCCCTCCAGCCAATAAAACTGTGTACCTTAACTTCCACTCCGCCTCAAGCCCCCCTCAGAGTAGTCCCCTAATTCGCATTGATGGCAAAAATATTACACGAGCTGATACAGTGAAATTTCTTGGTATCACACTCTCGGACACCCTTGATTGGTCTGCTCATATCGAAAGAGTTTGCTCAAAAATAAATAGTGGGTGTTTTATGCTCAGGAGGATGAAGCCAATTGTTAGCAACCACATATTGAAATTAATATATCATGCCCACATCCACTCGCACATCTCATACGGGCTTCTATTCTGGGGTATGTCACCACTAGCAAATCTTGTCTTTTTACTCCAAAAACGAGCTATACGCCATGGCAGAGATCCTGCCGTAAAATCTTCCCCAAATTAAACATACTTACCCTGGTCAGTACTCTTATACAACTTGCCGCTATTTTTGTACGTACACATTCAGAATACTTCCCAAAAAACTCATCCATCCATACATATAACACCCGTGCAATTTCTAACATTCAAGTCCCCCATCATAAAACCACGCAATATTCCAAAGGACCTATATACGCCTGCCTCTCCATTTACAATAAGCTACCAAAACACATCAGAGAAATCAAAGTTCATACTACATTTATTAGCAAATTAAAAACATTTGTAGAAGAAAGAGCATTTTACTCGCTAAATGAATTCCTAACAGATTAACGCTTAACCTTTGACCCCTAACCCTAACCCTTGTCCTCCACTACAAACTGTCCCTTATAGATCCGTACTATAGGCCCTACACACATATTTTACATTCAATACTAATACCTTTTCATAATCATTTTATCATACCATATGATAACGTTTTATATTATTATTCATCCTAAATAACATCATAGGTTGTATTATATCATACCTACATATTATGCATTTAATTTTTTCATTTCAATACTCAATTATCAATTTAAACAACTTCAATTCTCAATACAAGCATACCTTACTACTACTAGTAATATACATATAACTTGATTCACATCAACTACGCATTCTATTTCATTATTATTTTATATTAAGTAAATTTATAAAATTACCTCGTCCTCTACTATAAACTGTCCCTTATAGATCCGTACTATAGGCCCTACACGTATATTTTAAATTCAATACTAATACCTTTTCATAATCATTATATCATACCATATGCTAGCGTTTTACATTGTTATTATTCATCGCAAATAACATTGTATTGTATCATATCATACCTACCTATTACTCATTTCATTTTTTCATTTCAATACTCAATTTATCAACTAAAACAACTTCAATTCTCAATACTAGTACACCATACTAGTAATATACATTATAACTTTCACTTGAAATACGCATTATATATTATTATTCATTTTATACCATGTTTTAGCCTTAGGAACTATTCACTCCCTCTTCACGAAGAGGCAGGCGCGTAGGAAGGGGGGGGGGGAATGGGGGAGTTTCCCCCCCCCCCACTTTTTACCGTGACCCCCCCACTTCAGAATCTTAGAAATTCAGTCTCGACGTAAATACGCACGGAAACAAATTCTGAATAAAGAATTTTCAATAAAAGTGATTTTTTTAATCCATTAAACTTGCTGATAATGACTTGTTTTGGCACGTCTGCAGTGTATTCTCCACTTCCCTTTCCCTTACCTAATACCTCCTTATAGTAATGACCAAAAATTTCTACAACCCGCTATTATTGTTCGACGTAATCAATGATAAGCCTATGCATATTCAATGGTTGTAGCATGCATGGTCTATCTCTTTACTATTCCAATTTTATTTATATTTTTATAGTTTTTACTGTACAAAAAATACATTAATTTGGTGTTGCATTCAGCCCACGATTTTTTTCTAGAACGCACCAAACACACTCTAAAAACCTCATTTTCAAAATTTTCGCCTGCGGCGCTGTAGTTGGGGGGCGGAGCCCCCCAAACCCTCCGTACTTGGCAGCAGATTTGTTGTTCCCCCCCCCACTTGAAAAAGAGTTCCTACGCGCCTGCGAAGAGGTGTATACTTGTACCATGTATTAGTCTTAGTGAATAAAGATCTACTCTACTCAACTACAACACCCCCTGCATATAAGTGACACCCATAGTCGATTCGAGATCTGACGAGGCTTTTGTAGAGGGTGCAATCAGAATATACGGGTCAGCTCCCCACCAAGTCGTGGTCAATGAGTGTAGGATGTTCATAGTTTGTCATGTGATTTTGTGTCAAAAGTGACTCCTAGTATATTGATGTGACTTGTTCTTGGAATTTGTGAGTTGTTTAGCACTGGACCTAAATATGGCTTTATCTTGCGTTTAGTGAATATTATATATTTTGTTTTTTCCAGTGATAGCGGTAGGCCTATATCATTGAGGTTGGATTTCATTGAGTGAGTCAGAGGTGGATGTTACCGCTGTTTCTAGTTGGTGAGCTGGTGTCATTAGGTGGAGGTCGTCCACGAATTGTAGTACTTTGACATACGGGTCCGATAGCTGGCCTATATCCGCTGTGTAGATCGCATATAGGAGAGGGCTCAGTGACGAACCCTGAGTATCCCTGTGTTTCCTGTTCTTGAGACTAGGGTCGCTTCCTGATGTTTAACATATATTAGTCTATTGGAGAGGTATCCCTGGGCCTTCAATTTCCAACTAGACACCTTCTCGCGGTTTGGCCCGTGAATAGGGGAGTTTCACTCCCTGAAACTAATGGCGAGCTCTGGGTCGTCGTCGGGGAACCCCTTCCCTTTGACTACCTCCCCATCGGCGACGACAAAGACAACACGGACGGATGATGACGCAGACGGAGACGACCATGACGTGGGGGAACCCCTGCCCTCCCCATATGCTTGTGGCTGGTTCTGACCAGCACAGGCCTGTTCACCCCTTGTCCCCCCGCGTCATCCCTTACGTCCCTCCTTTCGTCTCGATTAGCCAAGTTGCATAAATATGAGACGTAAAGCAATATCCAATCAATCATTCAACATCATTGCAATCATTACCGTCAGCCTCAAAAAGCCTATCAGGGTCAAGAACGTCTACATACCATTCGTAAAGAGCATTATTCTTCCAATCTTGTCCTGCAAATTTTTCTAACAGAGATTTTACATCTTTTATCTTCTCATCACTGATGGCATGCATTAAAGGCATTTGATTTAATTCAATACCCTCAAATTTCTTCCCCCGTTTTAAAAGGGACTGGAAAACCTTCGTGTCATCATGACACCGAAAGTTAACTTCAGTTTTGTACTTAACCGTACTGGTAAAAATGTTATGTTGACCGGGCACATTCACTTTTTTGAAATAAATACGTTTCACTTCACTAATACCATCAATTTTCTTGAAATGATCAAGAAGATCCTTCAAATTGGATACATGCCAATCTTTCCCCAGAATCCTCACTTCCCCAAATTCAGAATAAGTTTGAGTATATTCATCGGGAGTAAAGATTGTTGAGTGAGCTCGAAGGACTTTTTCCACTAGTCCGAACACTCGATCTGCTGGTAGGTACGAGTGCCCTTGCACAGGAAAAATGACTTCAATGTTCTTCACTGAAGTAGGAGACTTTGATTTAAGCCACAATGTTAAGACATGCACTTTATGAGAGTTTTTGTTCTGACCACCACAGCCATCAGCAAAGGGACGCAAGGTTATGGTGCCTTTAGGGAATGCAGTTTACTGAGAAAATCTGTTAGAGCAGAACCAACTTCTTCAGAGCCATGGCCCGATTACTTTTCTGTCCAGTTGTAAAATATAGGGACAGAAGTTTCAATGTCAACTATAGCAAGAGTGTAGTGGGCAATTTGGCAAGAATAAAACGCCTCTTGAATCGGAACTTTAGGCAAAACTTACACCTGCTGCATATCAAAACAGTATGATACAGTGTTAGCGGGTTTCTCTCTCATCAGTAAAGTGAATTGTTTAGCTCTAAGCCGATGCACACGATAATCGCACATGAGTTTTACTTTCTCTTCTCCACCAGCAGCTTTAAATTCATTTTTCAGCCTCGTGCAATAGCTACACACATCACTGGCGGGTAACGTTGGCATAATGTTTGTCTTATACATAGCTTGTTATTGATATAACCTATCCGTTTGCTAGCAATAGGTGACATTATGAGTTTGTTATGATAATGCATAACCTGTTAGTACAACATTAGTTTTCTCAGTGTAGGAGTCGGCGGATGGGGGGGGGGGGGTGGAAAAAAACTTGTCTGGCGACGTTGAGGTATCGCGTCGTCGTAGGGAGAAACGGGTGGCTGGTGTGTTGGTATGTAGGAGGTTTGGGGTGAAATGGTCCACCAGGACGGAGCCGCTGTGGTCCGTCCAGCCGTCGCTGAAGAGGTGGTGGTGAGCGTTAAAAGTCCCCGATGCAGAGATGTCTTGATCGGGGGGGGTTGGGGGGGGAGGGAATTTAATAGTAGCAAGAGGGTTGTTTGGTGTTCCGGTCTTGTGGTGTTGTAGGAGTATAGGTTAGTGACGGTAAAAGTCTGGGCTCTTGGGACTGTAATTTTTAACGATAAGGTCTGATAGCAGCCATCCTTGGTAGTTGGGTGGTCCGGTGGTTGAATGACCGTCGCATTTAGAGTGGTTTTAACAAGCGTGATTAGCCCGCCCGAGAGTCTTCCAGTAGTTTCCCGCACCCAAGGAGCCTGTCGGAAGGTGGTGTACCCCTGAAACCACGTCCGGGTTCCCTGGGTGTGTTTGGTCTCCGTGAGGTTGACTATGTCGGGGGCCTCGGGGCCGTCGAGCAGGTTTTTAACGAGTCAATTTTGGTGCGCAGGCCGTTGACGTTCAAGTTGTCAAAGTTGATGTCAGTCTTTTCGGTTGTAGGTGCCTCAATGTTTCTTGTGGGCATGTCGGTAGGTGGTTGGCTGTAGAGGGCTGACTCAGTTGGTCCTGGGTTTGACTGGCTTTGTTTATTGTGGTAGAGGCGAACGATTTCTGTAGTTTAGTCGCGTCGGGAAGTTTGGTGGAGTGGCCGTATGATGAATGTGTAGGTCATCGGAGTTTTTTTATTAAGTCGGTGGGTACTAGGTTATATAGTATTTTTATAACCGTATCAAGCAGGTTTTTGATCAGTTCCAGGATGAAGTCCGGTGGCGGGGTGGCTTGTGGTGGTTGGAGTGCTGTTGTGTTGTTGGTGCGGGTGGCCGGGCTGCTCACCGAGGGTGTGCTAGGTATTGGCGCTGGGCTTAGTTCGTCCCGAGGTGGTCGCCCCTGGTTGGTGGATTGCTCGGCCAATAGGAGCAATGGGCGCTCCTGATTCGCCGAGCGCTCGGCCAATGGTAGCGTCGTATCCGGGCTTTTTCGCCGCTGGGCGGGGCTTATCTTAGAGGTGGCCGTGGCCGTCTCGTTTGCCGCGTCTTGGTCGGTCCGCGGAGGGGACTGGTTGTCCCTCGCGGCGCTCGCCTGGGCGGACGTGGCCGTGGGTGTTTGTCAGATTGGATTGGATATCGGGTCCAGGAGTTCGTCGCAGGCCTGAATGAAATATATTTTTTGAGTTTAGCGGTTAAATACCCCTTTAAGCAATATCCAATCAATCAATCATCAACAAAATTGGGGATCTTTAGTTTCTTTGTGGGAAAAGTTATCTCCTTGTTCTTATTTTCCACAGTGTTCCTGACATACACTGAAAATAAAGATGTAGTGGTTTTAGAGCATAAGTATGGTAGTCATACACCTAGACAGTTTGATACAGAGCCTGGATTCTACTCCCTAGTGCATACCCCCCGACTACCCTCTTGTGTTTTAATTGATAATGTTTTACCGACTCTCGGCATTTGTGTAACAAGGGTAACAGGTACGAAAGTACTACTGCTGATGTTCTTTCTGTTGCTCTTGCATTTATATATTTTCATTGTTATAATAATGGCATGTTTTATGTCAATATGAAAAAATCAAATCAAAATAAATATTCGTTCTACCATTATTGTAAACTAAACTGGTCAACAATCAACATCATGAACAGCATGGAAAGAGGATTTTTTTTTTGCAAGGTATAGAAAGTCAATCCATTACGAGATTCTCGTCGCATCAATGGAAAATGCAAGTCGAGTTGAATAAATTAAATGAAATGCAAAAGGTGGAAAATCCAAAAACACATTTGTGTGGTGTCGATCGTTTGGATACTAGGTGCGAACCATTAGACTTGAACTACATGGGCTCAAATTTCATATTTGACGTAGATTTATAATAATTGAATCTCATTCTCATCGTCTAGAATATAACACGACTGCACTTTTAGACGTTTGACAGGAAAATAATTAATTAAACAACTGTTTTTGTTTAAATACTAAAATTTTTTTTTTTTTTTTAAATATCAAGTTTGTATATTTTTGTAAACAATGTTATAGTTACGATCTTTGCATCATCGGTTGTGTCCGAGACTTCGGCAGCTGATGCCATTCGCTAGACTCGTGAGCAAGCTTGCGTACCGGGTGGCCGTTGGGCGAGTCAGCTGTAAGCGAGCTCGCTCGTGAGAGGGGAGGCTCATGCGTTCCGGGTGGTGGACACCGCACACCGCCGACGACAGCGTTGACTTGAGCCGGCGAGCCACAGGTGGATCTCTTGGTGGACCGGCCACCACCAGCGAGGCGACCGCTGGCGGTGACACGTGCCGAGCTGAACCGCGTGCTAGTCGCGCGCCTCTGCTGGCGGCCACGTTTCGGGCGAAAGTGAAGCGACGTCCCCTGGCACAACGCCCGGGACATCCTGAATGTGGACGGTCGACACGCTCCACGCAGACAATTGCGAATCGTCGTCGTCGCGCCAAAGGTTGGCCCCTTTCCAGAGCCGCGGCGGCAGACTCGACCCAGTGGGAGCAGGTTCCAGAGCCGACGCGTGACGTCGCGCGCAACCACGCGAGGACGTCCCCGCCCCGGCCAACGGTGGCGACTATATCACGCCGGCTTTGATAACACTTGAGAACACTTTGAAGACCAATTATTCATCATATTTGATGAATATCACCCGAGGGTGGTTTAATTCACATAATGATATGCAAATTAAAAGCACAAAATTTTGTAGGGTAGGAGGGCTGTAGGGCCCAATACCATAACAAGGGTATTGAAAGTTATCCCCCCGCGTCATCCCTTACGTCCCTCCCTTCATCTCGATTAGCCAAGCTGCATAAATATGAGACGTTAAGCAATATCCAATCAATCAATTACTCATAATATTACATACATTTGTCGGTAAAGTCTGCTAGGATTCAAGACTAAAAGAAATAATTAACTGAAATATATTTAAAATTTGAGCGTGTAAAATTTAACAACAAAGACCTTTTGCATTAATAAAACATTTTTATAAAATTTGGTTTCGAATCTGCTTCTCAGCTACTTTTTAACGCGGTGGCCAGCACAATTCAAGCCAAGGTCCAATAATCCAACGACATAGACGACAGGGACATCAACAGCACAGGTCTTCGGGGGCACAGCCCTGGTGACGACAGGGACAGACAGGTATAAGTATACATTATTATGCACATATAAGCACAGTGGGTCTGAAATTGATCTAAAGAACATAAACTTTAAAAGCTGTCTGTACCTTTGTGATGTTTCGGTTCGCTTGGCCTTCAAATTCCAACTCGACACCTTCTCGCGGTTTGGCCCGTGAATAGGGGAGTTTTACTCCCTGAAACTAATGGCGAGCTCTGGGTCGTCGTCGGGGAACCCCTTCCCTTTGACTACCTCCCCGACGGAGACAACAAAGACAACACGGACGGATGATGACACAGACGGAGACGACCACGACGTGGGGGAACCCCTGCCCTCCCCATATGCTTGTGGCTGGTTCTGACCAGCACAGGCCTGTCCACCCCTTGTCCCCCCGCGTCATCCCTTACGTCCCTCCCTACGTCTCGATTAGCCAAGTTGCATAAATATGAGACGTTAAGCAATATCCTATCCTATCCTAGGAGTCGAAGTTACAGGTGAGAGATTTGATTCATCGAAGACGAATCATTCTTCTGTGTTCTACAAGGAAATGAATGTCGGTCTATACTTAATACGTTATTGTTTTACTAACGTTTACAAAATTATTGGTTAGTGAACTGGAACGTTGCAGCCAAGGCTGCAACGCAAATAGTTTCTACTGATTTTGACCTCGTACCTGTTCCTAATGTCCACAGTGGGTTCAAGAACCCCCGCCGAAAGTCCCGCCTTTACCATATTGTTGGAGACTGTTTTGTTGCACCCGTGGTTGAATGAGGAAATAGCCTCTGCTACAGCAATGTCAATTCTTAGTTTGGAAACAAACGTGTCCTTCCCACATCTTCGCCAAACCATGCTATGAAGGCTTTCGTTCGCGTTTGATGTACGGCCTAGAAGACACCGTTCAAGAAGCGTATCTGACGCTAGCCTCTGATAGACCGGGATAATTTTTAAAACCACTTGAGCTGACAGGGGGGTACCAATGTTGTCTTTGTGTTTTCCAGGAATGTTATTGTTGGCGAGTGCGCGGTTGTAAAAACACCATGACGTTTTATCTGTAGGGCATTTCTGATGCTGTGGCTTTAAATCACTTGATGAGCAATGGTACAAAGTTGCATAAATTGCAGTTTTCATTCCTTCCAAGTCATGAAGGTTGTTTCTAATGGCTTTACCATAGTAAGCTGTAAGAGCAGTTATTGTGACTTTCTTCAAACTTCCATATGCATGGCCTCCTAAATTAACTTTCTGAGACTTCCAATGTGTAACTAAGTTTCTCAGTGCAGTCCCCAATCTCTTTGATACATGGTTGATACATTCTTCTTAAAGTTAAACACCAGGTCCATAAATCTCTTCTTTTACAAGGTGGTTAAAGGTTTTAGCATCCCCATCGGATAGTAATGTGGTGTAGCGCATTCCAAACTTTTCTGACCTACGCCAAAGTTGATCGGCCGCTGCCACTTCCATCGCAGGAGATGACCCAGTCTAATTCTTCAAGCAAGCACCGGTAGCTTAATGATTCTCCACCCACTCCAGATATTCTGGTGATTTTCCCCCCAATTTAGTTTTGTTTATTTCGCATACTTGACAGTACTTCGACAAGACTATGTAGTCTACTACATAGCCTGTCAATAGGTCGACAACTGCAGCAACACCGTAATTAGAGGTAAATCCACGCTTGTGCCAGCTGCCGTCGAAACTTACTCCAATGTGAATAATGTCGCCAGGTTTTAAAACAGGGTTTAAAAGCATATAGGCTCTCCTAACATCTTCCCGTGCACTTTCTAAGAATGAAGTTATATCTGCAATATCTCCGTGTAAAGTTTTTAAATGAGTATTGAATGAGGTGCTACTTAGTGGGTTCATGTTCATTACTGAACAGAACTGTTCCAACCCTACATAACCTCTCCCCATGTGATTGATAGCAGCTGATGCTCGCCGGTTTACATCGTAGGCAGGTCGGGTTGACCCAGCTTCCATGCGAGATGATGTGCACACTGGTTCACCAATAGGCCCGCACGACTCACAAGACAAATTTATTGTGTGCGCAAAACCACAAGAGTTAGATTTTGTAACCCCGAGACTCTTGGTATGACAGACGGGACACAAGACTTGTTTAGTTATCTGTGCAAAACACTTCATATCCGCAAATACATATTCAGGTGGTTCAGTCACCCCAGGAGTAGGGCCTACCCGAACCAGATGACTGTTGACTTGAATATAGTGCCTCAATCCGGGCACTTTTCGGAGTAGGTTGAGAGTCAACTTGGTCTAGGCCTACAGCATCCGTATTGAATTGAATGGAAGTTGAAGTACTAGGTGTACAAATGTCAGAAAACAATGTGGGCCTACCTGTAGGAGTATCTAATAACTTAACACCAGACATTATATTGTCAGAATCGGACTTTCACTAAACTTTTCACTAAATTCACTAAACCTAGGGCTTGACTGAATGTCAGTGTGTAGGCCTACAGTGGGACTTGGAATGACACTTGGCATAGATGAACCAGCTAGGCCTACTGCCATATTATTATTCAATGAAATTACCTGAATAGGCCTATTCACAATTTCATTATTCTCTAGGCCCACCTCGCTAGGCCTAGAATTTGTAGACTCACCTGGAATAGGGTTAGTGGTTGGCCTAAGCCTCTCACTGTTCTCCTGTGCATTAGATGCCCATCGCTTTTTAGCCTTCAATTTAGCTAAAACACTTTGCTTTACCGTTTTCTCACTACGACGACACTCAAGACGACAGCAGTAATAAATGAAAGAAACAATCTGTGACTTGAAAACTAAAACAGCTGACATCAACAACAACACAAAACGGTTAGTAACCAAAGATACAAATAAATTTACTTGTACATATATCTTGGTATACTAACTTCTTTGAAAAGATTTCAGTGCCACCTATATCATCAATATGTAACCGCGCAGTTTGAATTTGAAAACTACAAATATAGCAAATAAAACGCAAGATTTATTCTGCAGTATTCAACTCAAACGTGCTGTCTTGCGCGCTCGCGCTCCGCATTTGTTGACAAGCATTTAAAATACACATGTTTATTAGTATATTCATAGGTAAACATTATATTAATTTGAATCACAAAGACATAAACTAATTAATTAATCAAACAAAAAAAATCGTTTTTGATGAGATTTTCGGTTGTCTCCTTCCACACACTCAAAAGAAATGAGATCTAAAAAAAGGGCCAAGCTCATCTACCCTTCCACATTTGCGCATTCTTAATTCATAAACGTACATTGTCCCATAACAGCATCCTCGAAAAGCTTGGCAAAATAGAATTTGCATGTTTACGTTTAAATTAATTAGAAAAAAGAACTTGGATTAACTATTACGTTTAAATTAATAATCGCAAATTCTATTTTGCCAAGCTTTTCGAGGATGCTGTTATGGGACACTGTACGTTTATGAATTAAGAATGCGCAAATGTGGAAGGGTAGATGAGCTTGGCCCTTTTTTTAGATATCATTTCTTTTGAGTGTGTTAGGTTTGGCTGTATTTCTTAAAACACATGTGTTTGTATTAAATTATATTGGCAAGCTCCTATACAACAAAATTAAATTCCGTTTGCGGCATACTTAAAAGCAAATATTCATTATTATTTTATTTATTTATGTCCTATTTGCAACAGGCAATGTAGCCCACTAGTGCAAATTTCATAGAGAAGGGAGGAGGGGAAACCCGGTACCGGCACATAGCCTACTCCTACCGAAAAGTACCAAGGAGACCAACGGCTTTACGTCCCATCCGAAAGGACGGTGTAACTTTTGACAGTCATATAGGTTCCTCCACTAACCCGGACTGCCGAGCAACATCGATATGACCTCGCCGCCCCGCACCTTTTGACTGCCATCTACACAGGCTACAGTACACACAGCGCAGCGGCAGTCTCGCAGTCGGTCAGTTGTTCTTGTCGGAGGTGGACGTGTTTTGTCTTCGTTCTGTTCTTGTTCGGTCTCCACAGTACAAGGACTTGGCTTGTGTTACTACTGAATGTGTTTTGTTTTGTGTGTGTTACCGTTACTAGGATGTCTGTTCTGTCCAGACTGAAAGTTTTTTTTACTTCTTTTTCTCTATTGCTTGTCAGTCAAGTGCTTGTTATCTCGGTATTTCGCTTGTTTGTTCCGTCCATACAGCCCGTGAGGTTTATGTTTGGTCAGTGTGATGTAGCTCGTCTTACTGCTGCGTGTGTCTTCGTGTGCTGGCTGTTGTGTCCTCACATTGTTCTGTTAAATGTTTGTTAACTTCAGGAGGTTGTCTGTTCTGTCCAGACTGGAAGGTTTCCTTTGCTTTTTATTCTTCCATGCTTGTCAGGTAATGTCTTGTTAAGACGCACAACAGAATAACATCCTGTGTAGTGTGTGCCTTCCCTTGTACTGAAGGTACGACCCCCTACTTCCCTACTTTCTCGTCGGGAGAAGGTTGTGTTTCGGGAGACCCCCAGTAATCACGGGCCAAACCACGAGAATGTTGCGAGTTGGATTTTGATGAAGCATCTTTTTTTACGTTTTATTTTATTTTATTCTTTTTTTTGGTTTTCTGTTTTTATTTTCTTATTCAACGTCACATATTATTAAGTGAGCGAAGCGAGTGTTTCCATCTGACTCTGCCGGAAAAATTAGTCAGTTTTTTTTTTTTTTTTTTGTTTGTTTGTTTGTATGTCTCGCCATAACTTTCGAACGGAGGCTCGGATCGAGTTGAAATTTTGACCATCCGCAAGCTTTGTTCTCGATTGAATGCCATTGGTTTTGTGGCAAAATCGTTCAAAAAGTCAAAAAGTTACATTAAAGTTAATCAAAAGTTTTTTTCTTCAAACTTAACGGTGACAAAATCTGAGGTGGCTAAATCATTTAGAATGTCCGTCCGGTCACGAATATGTTAATTTTATTTTGATCCGATAAGTAGTGTAGATGGAAATTGCATTATAACAAAAGTAACGTTGCCATGGCAACGAAAAAACGCGCGAAGTTTCTAATGCACTGCCACCTAGAAGTAATCAAAATACTTTCGAGGAAGCATTGTATTATTTGTCACCAAAGAGTTTAAATATTTTTCCCAAGGAGTCAAGGTCCTCTAGATGGCGGTGGATTTTATCCACAAAGTAAAGTTTTACACACGGGTTTACCTAAATACCTTGGCAATTATAAATAATATTGGAAACATGGCCCTGTGGACAGCAAACGTCGCAAATTTTAAAGCTCCTCTCTTATCTTGGTCGTACCACGTAATATATTTAAATTCATTCAATTTAGTGGAAGTAGGTCTTGGATTGAGCTTGATCGGACATCTGGCGGCTAAGTAAATCGAGTTTAAAAAAATCACTACACGGAAAACAGGACGCCTACGATGACGTCACTGCAGGGTACGCTCGACTCATGCGCTCGACTCACCCAAACCGACAAATTGCTGGCTCTCATTAGGAAACGCTCGCCTCTCAAGTCCCACAGTCGATCAGTCTATCACTTGAAGTTGAGTTGGGCATCTCGTATTCGAGAGGACCCGTTATTAACTTATTATAAGTGTACATAAAAGTGTATTATAGTGGTATGGCAGGAGTTAGTCCTTACTTTTTGAGCCTTCATACTCTCAAGAGATGATGAGTATGTTGGCGGAACAAGAATTAGCCCAAAGAGAAAGAGCCGAACGTTTTATTGGTTGGGCGGGTAACACTGAATGGTGCAAGTGCGGGTTTTGTAGGTCTATGCCTACAGACATGGAATCTCTTTGTTGTCAAGAATCCTCAACAATGACCGATTTACGTAAAAGTGACGACTGTATTACACTACACGCGGCATACGACAGCATTACGCGCAACATCCACGTTTTAAATATGGTGCGCCATAATTACATGATGCAGACTACATGCAAGGAAACAAAAAAAAACTTGCATGTTCTTCTAACAAAATGTGGCAACATATTGCTTATAAATCGTTTGTCAGTTGGGTGAATGGTTGGTTGTCACTGGGGAAGCACAGACACATTGTTACATTGTATATTGTAAGTAGCCTAATGCGCCCACTGTCCCAAAATGTAAAAACATACTATCTACCACCTGACCTACTGATTTATTGTTGTCCATCAGCTTTTCATGAGAAGTTTCGTTTCACTATAATACCTTATCATGAACTAAAGTATCAACTTGACATGATTGCGAGCGTAACCGATTGGTTTATTCGTTCGATACAGTAATGTGTGTGAAGGCGGGGGGAGCTAATAATATATCAACCTTTATCTTCGCCAGCACTTATATGCTTCTCTAATCCCCACGTCTTATGCGTTTTATCTAAATGTTATCTATTCATTTGAAAACGAAATCGTTGAGAAGTGCGTAGGTCTTCTAATTCTCAAGCTCATCAGTCATCACAGTATAAACACAGTCAGCGCGCTGGATTTTTACGACATTTTTATTATTTTTATTTTATTGGATGTATTTCATACAAACTCGGTTAAAACCGGAGCTAACATGTTGTACGGACTTACGTCAAGTACTTCCATGTGTACCTATTACATACATTATTACTTTTGTCTTAACTCTAACTAAAATAAGTCATTTATAAATTCTAATATTGTTTGTAGATGATGTTTTCTTTCTGCTGTGTACGGTCGTGGCCGATTTCTCGTCGCCATCCTAGCATTTGCTCTTCGGACTATGGGAAACCACGAAAACCATGTCAGGATGGAAGCTGTCTCGAAATCTCGAAGTATCATTCTTAGTTTAGAAATTTACGAACTATTCTACACGTGTTGAGTATTACTGCCTTTTGAGTCTCGATGTATACATTGGGTTGAAGATCTAGTTGTTTAATGCTTTCATGTAGCTTCTTCGGTATGATGCCGTTGGCTGATATAATGAATGGATTGTATTTACCTTTTTTCTGTTTCCACATCTTCTTGATCTCAATTGCAAGTTCACTATACTTGTCAATTTTTTTCTTCCACGTGGTCTCGACGTTATGGCACATTGGGATAGCAACGTCGATTAGGGTAGTTTCTTGTTTCTTCTTGTCAATTATTATTAAATCCGGTCTGTTGTGATGTATCGTTTGGTCTGTTATAACTGTGCGGTCGTAATATAATTTGTAATCTTTACTATCTAGTACTTTCTCTGGTTTGTATTTGTAGTAAGGTGTGTGTGTGTCAATGAGGTTGTACTTGATTGCTAGTTTTTGATGAATAATGTTAGCTACTTGGTTATGTCTGTAGAGGTAATCTGTTTGACATAGTGACTTGCACCCGGATATGATGTGTTCGATTGTTTCACCCCTTGCACTACATTTTCTACATTGATCGTTTACTGTCGCATCTTGTATTATGTATTTTTTATAATTGTTCGTCGCAATCACTCTGTCTTGAATAGCCATCATAAAACCTTCTGTTTCTCCAAATAGTTCCCCGTTGTTTAACCACCTATTTGATGCTTTAATATCTACGTGACCTTTGTGTAGTTCATCATAATGTCTCTTGTGTAGGGTCTTTTCTGAGAGACGTAACTCTTTTGAAGCGTCAGTTATGAGTTTCCCTTGTAGATTGACATTTTCGTTTGCTAGATTGAGTGGAGTTAATGATTTGTCAGCTAGCACTACAGCCCTATGAAGTGTGGATTGGTTGCTCTTTGTAAAAAAGTATTTTCTTAAAATTTCTATTTGTTTATAATATAAGTTGTTCAGATCAATTAGGCCCCGTCCTCCTTTTTCTCTTGGAAGTGTCAATCTCTCTATTGCTGATTTAGGATGATGTATTCTGTGTTTGGTAAGTGTAGTACGAGTTAATATTTCCAACGCGTGGATGTCTGTCTGCGTCCATTTAATGATTCCGAATGAATATGTCAGTACTGGTACAGCATATGTATTTATTGCTGTGATCTTGTTTTTACCGTTTAGTTGCGTCTTGAGGATAGACTTTAGTCGTTTCTTGTATGTATCTATCAATTTTGCTTTCATAACTTTATGTTCAATTCTGGCAGCTTGTGCGAATCCTAAATATTTGTATACATCGTTATCGTCCATTATTCCAATCCTATTTCCATCATCTAGCTGGAACTCTTCTGCTTGTGAAACCTTACCCTTTTCGATATGTAGCGTCTTACATTTGTCTACTCCAAACTCCATGCAGATATCTTGACTAAATTCTAATGTTGTATTGACTAGACTGTTTAGTTGAGCAAAATTTGATGCATACAACTTTAGGTCATCCATGTAGAATAGGTGGGAAATTGTGTGACATACCACATTATTGTCCTTAATTTTAAATCCGTATGTCGATTCGTTAAGCATATGTGACAGTGGGTTTAATGACAGACAAAACCATAATGCACTTAATGAGTCACCTTGGAAAATGCCACGTTTAATTTGTATTGGATCTGTAGTTATCTGCTGGTTTTTCATATTTAGTTTTAGTGTTGTTCTCCATGTCTCCATTACTGTCTTCAAAAAGTTTACAATTATTGGGTTGATTTTATATATTTGTAAAATCTGAATAAGCCATGTGTGTGGTGTTGAGTCAAAGGCTTTCTTGTAGTCAATGTAGTTTACGTGAATATTCCTTTTCTTATTGTGTGCCTGATTCATTACAGTAGAGTCAATAATAAGTTGTTCTTTACATCCCTGTGAGTTCTTACAGCATCCTTTTTGTTCCTCGGCCATGATATTGTGTTCTTCGCAATGATTATATACTTTATTTGTTATGCATGAAGTCAATATTTTATATATAGTTGGTAGACATGTAATTGGCCGATATTTACTTGGGTTCTTCGTGTCATTGTCCTTTGGTTTGAGAAAGGTTACTCCTTCAGTAAAGAATTCGGGTATTTCTTTAACTCCATTTATAAACTCGTTGAGACATTTTCTAATTTGATTGTGAGTAGTATTGAATTTCTTATACCAAAATTTTGAATATTATCATTACCTGGTGCTTTCCAGCTATGTGTAGCACTGATTGTCGACTTTAATTCATCAATAGTTATACCTTCGAATCTCATCTCATTAATATCGCTCATCCTAGCTATTTCATCTTGAATCCATTGTGCATCCTGGTTGTGTGCTACCGGGTTACCCCATATTATTATTTATTATTATTATTATTACTATTATTATTATTATTATTATTATTATTATCATTACTATTACTATTATTATTGATTCTATTGACAATGACTGACTGATTATACATAATATTAGTTATAACCTGTATGCATTTACGCACAATACTAGAAACAAATGTGTAAGAAAAAAATATAAAAAATACCTGTGTGACAGTAGTGGCTGGTGTGTCGCAGATCTTTCAGGAAAGTTGGATTCATTACTATCTTGGTAACAGATTGATAATCAGGAGACCATATTTTTATCCATTGTTTGTTGTTACTAACATCTGTTGGCATGAGAGGATGATCGCATTTGTGAAACTTCTGTTTGCCTTCCCAAGTGTGAGTGTTTGTTATGTGTTTTACAATATTGGTAATTTTCTCTATCAGCATATCTTCGTCTCCGCCACATGTTTGAGATGATCACCATAAATGGTTTATGATACTTGATTTCCAAGCGGCTATAGTGGGGGGCTAGAGCAGTGTCTTCGTAAGGCGGGGACCGAGCGCGAATACGACGCTCAGCCGAGCGAGCCGTACCCCTGCAGTGACGTCACGTCACTTATAGCGAGAAAACCACTCGACGCGCTGCAGAGCGGAGCAGTTTTTTTTTTGATTTTTTTCCATCTACCTTACGTTCTAAAACATGGTTATCTTTAACATATCAAAAGTTTTTCCAAGATAAGAGACTGGCTTTAAAATTAAAAAAATGTGCAATGTGGGTCTAGCTATAGCACGTGCTCGCTTATCAACGCGTCCAACTGAGCGTTTCCTAGTTTACTCTTCAATCTGATGTTCCCTTGGTGCACTCTGGTCGATGTCTTCCCAAGGCAGCTCATTTTATTCTTTATCCACTTCAACCTTACTCTTGGGCATGTCAAATTTTTAGAGAGACAGATTGAGGGTAAGTAGATGGTGGTCAGACAACCTGGGATCGAGAATGGATTGTTATAACTATTTAATTTGATGAGTTGGATTATCTAATTGTTTTTCACTAATAAAACAAATATTTCTGAATCTATGTGGATATATTTTTTATATCGGGCATATTAAAGCCATTAGAATATTTATACCATCATTCAAGACTGTTATTAACCTTATTCTGAAAACAAAGAAATATGTTTTCGAGTTTTAAATTTAATTTGATTTTGATTAACCTTTCCCATGACAAGACAGGTCGCCCAGTAATAATGTTAATTCTTAACAGTGTTCACTGCAATTTTCTTATCTCGATTACCCCTGTGTTTGTTTTAGTGTTGTGTGTGACGTGATGTAAGTTTACACTGTGCATTTCACGTAGGTGAGTAGCTACATAATGACTCAAATATCAATATCTGTGACAATTTAGTATAGTCACAATGAACCTTTCTGCACATTTACTCAATCACTCTCTACCAATTGATTACACACCAGAGTCCATGTGTTAATACGATTTTAAAAACTTCCAATGCACTTAATGTGTAGCATCGATATGACCTCGCCGCCCCGCACCTTTTAACTACCACATGCACGCAAGCAGCGGTGTGGTGAGTTCCGCCCGCCTCGCAGTCTGCCTGGTTTTCTTATCGTAGGCGGACGTGTTTTGTGCCCGCTCTTCATTCTGTTCTAACAGGGCCTCCACAGCACAAGGAGTTAGGTTCTATTGCTGCTGAGTGTGTTGTTTGAGCAAGTATTGGCTGTTGTGTCCTCGCATCATTCTGATTAATGTTTTTAACTTCAGGCGATAGTCAGTTCTGGTTTAGATTTAGTCCTCTCTTTATTCTGCCCTGCTTGTCGGGGTAGCACTCATCATCTCACTATAATCACTTTTGTGCTCTGTCTGTCCTGTCTAATCTAATCTAATCTGTCCAAGCCTTGTCTGCAGTTCTGTGCTAGGTTACTAAAATTACTTTAAATTCTCACGAGCAAGATTGAGAGTCAATTCCAACTCCCAACCTTCTCAGTCTCAGTCTAGTAAATAATTGTAACATTTTCTTTGGTTGTCGACTTAAATAAAAAATAAAAAATAAATTTTATTTAGAGTCTGCCCACTCAGTTATATAACTGATTTTCAGTGGGGGACTTTAAATCAAAGCGACCAAGCCAACCCTGCAGGCCCCGACGCAATCGACGAGTGAGCGATAACCAACCAAAGATCGATATTTTTAATAGGAAATATAGCAATCAGTGGTATGGACAGTGCGAACACCCGCGAATCGACGCCAGAATCAACAAGGCCGATTCAGAACAACTTTGAAATTTATTATGTGCTTCGTTGCTAGGACGGCTCCAAAGTCACCGTTTACAAACTCCTAAGACTAGAACTGACGGACTTAAGTTCAAATCAGAAGTTAAAAAACTTCTGACTTTACCGGGAATCGAACCCTGGACCTTCTGCATTGGAAGCAGATACGCTAACAACAAGACCAACGAGCCACACCTTTAACCTTTAACTATAGTAAAGATATACATATAAAGCTGACGACTATAGTAGGCCGATTGGTCTGGTACCTTTGGCAGCACAATTTTATTTTGACAAATAAAGGTTATTGTCATTAGACCATTCTTCACCTAAAAGAGTAAAAAAAGCTTTTGCTCGAATTGAGTGGATTCGTTTTTCAACAATCAACAATTGCTTGTAGGCAGCATCTTCATCAAGTTTTATTTTTCCTATGAAGGAGGGGCATGTGGAGCACACATACTGTCCACCATAGCGGTCGTCGTCTTGCGCTATATGCCTTTTGACTAGTCTTGTCCTCAGCTTCTATGTTGTATGTGTGTATGTTTATTGTTGCAAATGATGTAATGTAATGATTTATTGATTGCTGTGATCTGTTTTTTTTTTATCTGTTGCCACAGCATATTCGGTGCAACCGTTTTCTGCCTTTGTTATAGTATCTGCTAATGATGCCGTTACACAATGCAAAATGGGTATAACCATGCTTAATGTCGGGTACTACTCTGAGCACATTCTACTGTTGCATGGTACAATGTATTGTATCATTTAGTAATTTCCTATATCTTCCAATGCAATAAGCCTGCATTGGTCTGTGAAGTGTTACGTTTTTAAACTAATAAAGTATAAATAAAAGTAATTAATACAATTTACAAATAAATTGCCCCTGTCATTATTGTTGTTGCCTACACTAGTCGATATTTAAAAGTAGGCGTATCCGAGAAAAAAATTAGTTGACATAATTTTTAAAATTTTACACAATTATGCCTACATCACAATTTGCAAACAATAGTTTACTACTAATTCATCTTTCACATTATTCTTATGCACACACTTTTAGATAGGCCTAGTGTTACCTTAGTAACTGGTCTTGGAATGGTTAGCCTTGAAGCATTCTTCTTAATGAAGAGTAACACTACATTCGCACATGATTCTTCTTCTTCTTTCTTTGACATGCACACCGTACAGACCCAGGTAGAGTACTGTTTTTTTGCTGTAGATGTGGGTAGGAAAATGGGCCTAGTATTGTAGACAACCTGCTAATTCTGGGTTCGCCAAAGGGCCACCAGGACCACCAGAACTAGTACATGGGGCGTAGCAAGTTCCTTCCCTTCCCCTGGCTCGAAGATTGCTGACGAAGATCGTACTGTGTTTTGAGGAATTCGGGCTGGAAGATGAGCATGGTTTTACACTTCCCTTGTGTAGGAAAATGGGCCCAGTATTTCGCTTGAAGAGATAGTGGATTGTCGCCCATGATTTCTTCGTCCTGGAAGTTCAGCCGTCTCTAACAGTTGTGTAGCAATACAGCCCCTAAACTCGGTGTAGTGCAGTTTTTTCTTGGTAACTTTTCATGACATGTGAATTGAAAATGGTCATGTCCATAAGGTAGAAGGATATCTTCTTGTATGCCTTGATAGTTTTGCGCATAATTGGAAATGACGCTAGTACCTGATCTTGGCGGTCCACCCCACCCACACCCTTGATCTATCTATAACAATTTGTGGTTTCATGCTTATCTCATTTTCACCTCCACCTCTCTCTCTTTTCTTTTTGACTGTTGCATATCGAGGCCCGTATGTAGTGTAGGCAAGATTAATTAAAGGCGCATGGCAGCTGCTAGTTTCTGTAATTGCGAATGTCCTATTCCAATCGCCATCGCTCCAGCTACTGCTGCACTGTTTACATCAATTGTTTCACTCTCTTTGTCGTTGTGTGATTTTTTGAGGTTTCTGTTTTTGTTTCTGTTTTAAGTCTTTTGTGTATTGTCTTTATCAGTATACAAGTACTCTGTTGTATAACACATCGCGTAATTAACTTTCAGTGCCGTGTTGAAGCCGCGACGTATTTCGTCCACTACTTCCATGTCAGAAAAGTTGCAGACAATCATCGGGGAATGGTTTCTCGTTCTTGGTGCAAGACAGGTCACCTGGGCACTCACTTCTACTTGAAGTGGACACCACATTGTCGTTCTTAGTCGAAGATAGATCACCTTGTAATGGACAGGACAAGACCGACTTGTTTACAAAGCTAATTAAATCAAGCCCATAAAGTGTGACACTCAAACATAAAGTTCACACCTAAATCTCTGCCCAACTTGGAAGTGGAATTCTCAAATTTACCTAGCTCAGTCGTAGAACACGAGGAATTAATGAAAATGACACCAAGGAAAAATAAACGAATTAATTTCAAGTTAATTGAACACAAACACAAATCCTTACCCGGTCAAACCAACCTCTTACAGGATGTTGCCGCGTTCTGATGACACTCAGTGGACACCAAGGCCGTCTCTGCTGATGACTCAGTGATATCCAATTATATGATAACCAAAGTGTGGCTCGTTCACACTAAACGAAAATGACGGCTTCGTTCTCCTTGACGTCTGCTCGGCAGTCCGGGTTAGTGGAGGAACCTATATGACTGTCAAAGTTACACCGTCCTGTCGGATGGGACGTTAAGCCGTTGGTCCCCTTGGTACTTTTCGAAAGGAGTAGGCTACGTGCCGGTACCGGGTTTCCCCTCCTCCCTTCTGTTCATACTTCATCCTCATCTATCACCACTCATCGTCTCGATTAGCCAAAGTGCATAAATATGAGACGTTAAGCAATATTCAATCAATCAATTAATCACCTTTGGTGACTAAATCATGCATCATTTTTTAGTCACGAACTACTGTTTAAAATTTTAAAACACTTAAAAGGACTGATGTTAAACACTAAAAGGTGTCTAATTTGGAATAATGACTGATTTTAGTCATTAAAAGCGACTTATTTTAGTCAACAAAAGTGTTTAATTTAGAAGTGTTTGATTTAAGTCACTTTTTTAGTCATATGCAAATTAGTGTTTAATTTATAAAAAAATGTTTTAAATAGTGACAAATAAGACACTACCAAAACCAAACAAATTTTACTTTTGTTATACTAGGAAATATAACTGATACAATACATATTATTGATCAATGCTGGCAAATATTTTGAATACACTAGATATTACTTCCAATTGGTTGATGGCAAATGTCGTAAAAGATTACTCCAATTGGGGCTCAAACCCCTCAGAGCCCCATTTGCGGTCATTTTAAATACAATCCAGAAATTACAAAATCTCTCTAGGCCGGGATTTGATAGATTGATTAACCATCTGAAAAAGTAACCCTATATATACATTACATCGTAATATACCTGTACGGGGGCTCCCCGGATATATTAAAATACGAATAATAAAGCTACAACAATCTATTGGCGTTTTCAACATTATCGTTCGATAACGATAATCGTCCTTCGATAGTCGATATACACATTGATGAAGGGACAAACACAATGAATTATCAATCATTTAGGTCTTTCATATTACTGGTTGGGCATACTCTCTGTGCCAACAGAGTTGGTCTGACTGCATTATTAAGTCCCATTTATGTATACGTGAATAAGATAGTAGTTTGCATTTATTTAACACTTACATATTGTATATTTACCATGTTAACCTTTTGCATGCACATGATATTTAAAAAATTCACCGTATTAGTTAGTCGTAAAAAACTGATGAAGGAGAAAGGAGGGAATGTCAATCAGCCATAATAAAATGAACTGTAAAGCAACTTTGCATTATGAAGTAAATCAATGAACAAATTTAAGCAAATTATAATGAACAAAACAAATATCTACTGCCAATTTGTGCAACATTTGTGAATTTTGTAGCAATGAATGCATTTTCTGTTCATGCAACTATACAATTATTCAGCATGACGAGGTGGTTTTTCATCCATTTTTGGCTTCAAGGGTGTAAAAATTTAAGAATTATGTTTGCAGGATGTTTAGGAAATTAAATGTTTATTAATTCTAAAGTAAGCTGCCAGCTCTATTTTAAACTAACTAGGGCCTACTATAAAAGTATATAAAAAACTACTATAAAACATAAAACTAAGCAGGCATGTCTACTAAATCTTAAATATCAGAACACCTAAACAGACAAGAAGAAGATGAGGACTGATCACTTTTGGGGTGTGCGGGTACCTGAAATTTCGGTTCGGGTATTTAGTATAGGAACCGAAGCGCGACAATTTGGAACTGCCTTCGGTTCAGTTCCGCGTAATTTGAATCACGCGCGTATAAGTCACGACTTCACGCTAGTAGAAGGCGCTTGCTCAAGATTTCCGGCTGGCTGCCGCCGCAACACTCGCTGCTAGTTCCACACTCGTGTGCACTACAGACTATGCATAGCTCTAGGAGGCTTTGCTTGTGTGTAGACCTACACAGCTATGTTGATCGTTTCTCCCGAGTTTGACGACCGGTGTTCGACTGTCGATTTAAAACACATCACACGACCTTGAGACTGATGCAATGTTTCATGTTTGTCCACACTAAAGTTACACTATTTTGTAATATAATTGAGCTAGTAGCCTTTAGTTTCTCACTTACGGTATTATTTGAGGCAATTAGTATGCCTAATATGCATCGTAATATTGTTTTGCCGGTGCAGTGCAAACGAAATACGACGTTAACTACAAATCGGTATGACTGATTTAACCCTACTTCTGGCGTGAACAGTCGTATTTTTTATCGACGCTCTACGAGTTTAGTGTTTACAAATTAATCCGACTTCCGTTTAAGACTGGCGATCGCGGAATGAATATTTTACTTTTCGTCCGTGTTGATTTTTCCGATAAAATGAGCGAGCATAACTTTATTTTAAGTGATCGCACTTCTGAGATGGAAGGTTATATTCGGTAGGGGTCTAGTTTGCTGTTTTAGAAATGTATTTTATTTTTTAAACGAACTACGTATCTGGAACCGGAACCGAAACCAAAACCTGGAACCACACATCCCCACCGATCACTCAGCAGGGGGGGATGAGGTACTTGGTTCAACAACCCCAGACTTAGCCGCATTATAACATTTTATTAATTTGTTGAAAGTTGTAGAACCCCAAAAGTTGGGGATCTCGTTAATTTGGAGAAGCTCCATTGTTAGGAATGGTAAAAAACTTTCACAGGCCATTGGGTAGCCCCTGTGGAGAACAAAGTATGCTGCAAGCAGCAACCCCACTGCATCCTCGGCAGTGGCATCCCTCTTGCTGCAGATGATGCGCCCCTCTGCTACCAGCAAGATGTCTACAAGATGTCCATCTTGAAAGAAGCAGAGGACACTTGGGGCTTGCAAAGCGTTGATAGATATGTCTGCAGGACCATTTCCTGCCTAGAGGATGAAATAAATGAATAAGTGGTTATTACATTGCATTACTTCACACTATTGCAGTTTAAGACTTTTTAGATCACTTTTTAGTTTTAATCACATAAATTATTTATTATCTGGCTTGAAGGGCCTTCATCAAAAGACTAGCAAGGAGCTGTGCCGATATCATGACATTGAGAATGGCTAGTTTGCGCGACTGGAGAACCAATATTTACAACCCATCATAACCTTAACGTGCGTAGCTATTATTGATCCATGAATGGACCACAAACGAGCACTCTGTTCAGTTTAGGTTATT